>JAWPHD010016691.1:0-48505 GCA_037043455.1 Cyrtodaria siliqua
CGTCCTAATGGGCTTTAAGTAGACGTCAAATTCCACCGTGGACTTTGGAAACACCAACAATTATTTTCGACCTTTGTAATAGTAACAAATCCAGTACAGACCCTACTGTCTTTCAAAGCACATTTAATGAAATTAAATCGAAATACAGTAACTTTCAACATATACACACAGATGGTTCTAAAGATGGAGATAAGGTAGCTGCAGCAGCTGTTGTTCACAAACACGACATAAAGAGCCGCCTGCCTGACAAGGCCTCTATGTTTTCAGCTGAACTTAAGGCAATTGAACTTGCCTTAAATTATATTCAGGAATCTGATGATGACCATTTTGTATTCTTTTCTGATTCCCTTTCATCTCTTCAAGCACTGGGTAATATGAAACATGATAACCCAGTTGTGCTTCAACTTTTAGAAAAGTACAATTCTCTTATAATTGATAATGTTATTATTTTCTGCTGGCTACCAAGCCATGTAGGAATACGTGGTAATGATAAAGCGGATAGTGCTGCTAAAGCAGCATTAGGTTTACATATATCTGATACCAAATTACCTTATAACCGATTTTAAAAGTTGTATTAACACATATATTCGTAATTCTTGGCAAGCCGCTTGGGATTTGTCAGTTAACAATAAACTCCATTCAATTAAACCGTTACTCGGAGAATGGCGCTCTTCTAGTAGACCCATTCGTCGAGAGGAAGTTGTCCTAACCCGGTGCAGAATAGGGCATACACGTTATACTCATTCATATTTATTACAAGGTGAGCCATTACCAGAATGTATACCCTGCTTTGCACCGTTAACGGTCAAACACATATTGTTGGAATGTGTAGACTTTGATCCTATGCGTCAAAGGTACTACAATGTTAATACTATGACCGAGTTATTTAATACTATAGATTTTAGTCTAGTTTTAGATTTCCTTAAGGAAGTCAGACTATATAAATCATTATAATATATTATTGTATATAATTATTTTTTATATACACGTTTTCGGGCATTTGTTGATTTTACATATATAGTTTATATTACTACCATATCATCCCTTATTTTTTAATAGTTTTATCTTTATATATTTACATTAATTTTTAATTAATCCTTCATTTCTTCATCTTTCGTCAGTTTTTTGCGCACAATATGACCTATTTATGTGTCGACGTGCCGAAAACAACCATTCATTCATTCATTAAGTAGGCGTCATCATAGGGTCCACAGCCTGTCCGGTCATCGTACAGTTAAAGAGGAAAGCATAGTGGCGAACTGTAAAAGGGTCCATCACCAAGCATGCAGTACGTTGCAAAATGATAGGGTCATAACCTCTTTTGACAAACTTTTTAACAAGTTTAACAAAGATAGTATGAAAGTAATCATGACCAAGAAACTTACGAAGTTTATAAATCACATCACCATCGAATTCAGGTTGTGATAGTCCTTTGTAGCAGGAGAGGCCTTAAATTACTTTTATATTTGGAAAGAAGATCAGGGTTACGATAATACAAAGTTTATGGTAACGGTAACTCCGGATTGAGTAGCTTTTTAGTTTATACAAAGATTACGAATATTAAAGTCCTCAACTCGAGTACAAGAACTCGAGTACAAGCTCTTGAAAAACGAATAAGTTGAGACATATACACCCCATAAGAAGTTGCTCGGGGAACATCCCCATCGAGTGGGGGTAATTAACAATGTCAAAATTAAAATCATCTCTCTTGTCATAGATTTTGCTAATTATTTCACCATTTTCAATCGACAGATCTAAATCAAGAAAAGAAGCGTTATTATTAGATATATTAGCTTTATTAAGCTGAAGTTCTTTAGGATAAATATTATCAACCATAGTTGGAAAGAAAGGATTGTCAATGTTCAGTATGTCATCCAGATACCGAGAGGTATTATTAAAAGCTTCAATGACATCTGCCTGGGTATCTGGTGAAAGACTCAACATGAAATCTCTTTCATAGCAAAATAAAAACAAATCTGCGACAAGTGGTGCACAGTTCGTACCCATAGGGACACCAACAATTTTTCTATTAACGGTGGTACCATACCTGACGAAAATATTATCTAAAAGGAAGATGAGTGCTTCACAAACTTCATAGCAAGTCCACATAGTATAATTGTCTAAACTGCCGTTAGTAAAAAACGCTTTAATATTAGTACATGCCAAAAATGAAGTATTTTCTCTAGCGAATGTTTTTTGAATAAGAGAAATTAGCTTGTCTTTTATAAGGTGATGTGGTAAGGTTGTATATAGTGTAGAGTTTTCATAAGTTTTATCACAATATAGTTTAACGTGATCTTTAACGACAGTAAGACAAGAAGTTCAATGTTTGGAGATGTTTGTTGTGGTGCAGGCACTAGAATTAGAAATAAAGCGAGCCTTATACGGATTTTTATGTAATTTAGGAATCCAGTACATGGTAGGCTGTTTAATTTGCTTATATTTTACACCAGCCTTGAAAGTAGTGCACCGAGTGATATGTGCGGAAACAACATCATCCTCAGTAGAATTAACTGGAGTATACGAATTGGTTCTGCCGTACGAATTGGTTCTGCCGAGTTCCAGAGATAAAAAATTGACGTAATATAGGCGTCAAACTATAATTACATTATTAGCTGCTTTATCTGCAGGAACTTAGACAAATTTATTATGAAATTCCTGAATTTCCGATATTAAATTATGAAAGGAAAACCTAGGTCTCGCAGGAAGTAAAGAGAGGTTAGCATTATAAAAGTCAATACGTGTATCTATGATTTTAAGAATTGACTTTTTTCCAAGTAGAAAGCGAGTTTGGGTCCGCATGTTCTCTACGACACCATTTTATACTAAAATCTTCAATGGAGTCGGCGATCTGGGCACGACAGGCATTAAAATCAATTGTTGAAGGTAATCTATATTTAGGACCTTTCGAAAACAAATGCCGAATGCGTTTATCAACAATATCAAAATTACCAGTGATGACATGACCTGCTGGAGCATAGCAAAATTTTGATGTGTTGCATTCACATTCCTTAGTCAGAAACTATTTCGTAAAGTTTTACGAAAGGAGCATACATTTGCCAAAATGAAATCAGTTATTGGACATGTGTAACAACATTCCTTTGGTTCAGATGAAGAATGTGTGAATGTTGATGAACATACGTCAAATATCTTATGGCCAAGGTTAGTTGTCATGTTAAAGTGTGACGGATCGTATGGCCAAGGTTAGGTGTCATGTTAAAGTGTGACGGACGACCATAAGTGTCTGCCATGCTACGCAGGCGACACAAAAACAAAAGCACTAACTACAAAGCAAGTTTTCGATGACTTTTCAATTTATTTCGTTTTCTTACTTAATTTATGATTCGGTGGTTCCACTACTCCGGCCGAAAAAAGGCTCCGGGTATTGTTTAACCACTCATAGGATATGTTATCTGCTTTTTAATTTAGTCTTTTGGCTGTTACTTGTGATACGCAGGCTTTATAACCGCTGCTCCCAACTAAATTCAATTATGTTTATTTCGCTCTTTAGGGCATTTAATTTGATTAGGTATTGAGACCATACGCCGTACGACATGGGGAAGTGGTATACTCCATGTCCACCGTCATATGCATGCCATCTTCGGGATGGTTTAAATTTTGTACTATTGATTTTATGAATATTGAGTTCTGCTCAACCCGGGGCTAGAGGGCGTGACCTCTAGCTAGCATATTTCACTACCGCTCATGAACAGTCTCAATCAAACCGAGACTGCAATATTTCGTATGTGTCGTGCTCGGCCGTTTCCAAAGGTCCATTATCATACTCTTTTTTTGTTGAGAACAACTGTTAAAGGTACGACAAAAAAAGTAGATATAAAAATCGAATAGGAAAAGCAGCATTCAAGGACGACAATCAACCTCAAACACACACATAAACAAAGAACAACTTTAAAGATGAATAAAAGGCCAAATAAGACATCACAAACACAAAAGGGCTGACAATAGGGCTACCGCCTTGGAACGGTCAGAGGCAAGAAAGGCCGCTGGGAGTTTAAACCAGGTTCTAGGGTGTACCAAACCTTACACTTACCCTACTTCATCCCAATAAAACGGGACAGTGTAAATAAAGATATCCCCGCTATGAACTATTCTCTTATAAACAAGGCAGCATTAATTGGCAGTAAATGCAAAACACAAAGATGCTCGTGTATATATAAATACAAAAACAACAACAATAGCCTTGAAAGCCACAAAGAAGGTATTCAATACACACATAATTATTCCAGATCGCTTCTTGTCCGCTTAAGTACATGTAATAATTCAATATTGGAGCTATTTTAATCTGTATATATAGGTGATGTTTCAGATGAAACATATGTAACTATTATAACAGTCTCAATAGAAATTATATCTAACATGATAACCCGCTATTCGTTTGACCTTAAAAATACGTATTTGACAAAAACTGTTATACCCCACGACCCCTTCTTTTTCCTTTGGTCTCATGCAGTCAAGGTTAATGTAATCATCTTTAAAATTCTAAATATCATTGTCCGTTATTTGCTTAGTTTCATTATCACTAATAATATAAAACAAAGTTTCATTAACACTAATGACATTTTGTATAGCGGGGGTACGAGTGTCTGTCCAAAGAGGAGATTCCAGATTGCCTCGTGGTAGCGGCCTGCCCAATTAGCACACTACGCACGGGGGATTTTCGCACCCCCAACGTTTTGCGCTTGTTACTGATCTTATGCATATTGTACACAAGGGTGGTGCAATGTGTTTGTGATTGATTGTATCACTAACACCAGTTGACTACGGTTACTTACTACCCTGTATAGTTATGGACAGTATAGTTTGGTTATTATATAACCATGTAAGATTGCTTTTGTGTAAGTAAACCGTCAATTGATTCAATAGTTTTTTTTATATGTTATATTATATGTGTATATTATGTATACATATTTTTTCTATGTAACACGTATGTTGTAAAAACACTATGTTTGTGTCACGTGTGTTAATAGCCTGAGCAAAGAAATCGTCTCTGATTTCACTCGGATAGACAATAATCCGAACTGCAAGAGCGCTTTTGGTCTAAACGATTTCTATTTAATACATACATTCTCTCATTAACTGATGTAATGTGGTTGATTACGGTACACTGTGATTAACCAGTTATATATATAGTGTATTCAATATGTCCCAATTAGTTTGTAACACAGAATGAATGAATGAATGAATGGTGTTTTACGGCACGTCGACACATAAATAGGTCATATTGTGCGCAAAAATTGATGAAAAATGAAGAAATGAAGTATTAATTATAAAGTAATGTAAATATATAAAGATAAAACTATTAAAAAATAAGGGATGATAAGGTGTAATATAAACTATGTATGTAAAGCAACAAATGCCCGTCAACGGGTATATAAACAAGTAAATATATATAAGAACACATTATAATGATTTATATAGTCTGATATCTTTTAGGAAATCTAAAACAAGACTAAAATCTACAGTATCAAATAACTCTTTCATTGTATTAACATTTTAGTACCTTTGACGCATAGGATCAAAGTCTACACATTCCAATAAGATGTGTTTGACCGTTAACGGTGCAAAGCAGGGCATACATTCTGGTAACTGCTCACCTTGTAATAAATATGAATGAGTATAACGTGTATGCCCTATCCTGCACCGGGCTAGGACAACTTCCTCTCGACGAATGGGTCTACTAGAAGAACGCCATTCTCCGAGTAACGGTTTAATTGAAAGGAGTTTATTGTTAACTGACAAATCCCAAGCGATTTGCCAAGAGTTACGAATATATGTGTTAATACAACTTTTAAAATCAGTATAAGGTAATTTGATATTAGATATATGTAAATCTAATGATGCCTTAGCAGCACTATCAGCTCTATCATTACCACGTATTCCTACATGGCTTGGAAGCCAGCAGAAAATAATAACATTATCAATTATAAGAGAATTGTACTTTTCTAAAAGTTGAAGCACAAGTGTGTTATCATGTTTCATAATACCCAGTGCTTTAAGAGATGAAAGGAAATCAGAAAAGACCACAAAATGGTCATCATCAGATTCCTGAATATAATTTAAGGCAAGTTCAATTGCCTTAAGTTCAGCTGAAAAGATATTTCAACGTACAATAGTACTTAAGACATGTCGGGTTGGTACCGAATGTATTTTCTTTCAATGAACATGCAGCAAGATCCTCAGACACAACTGGGTTGGTACCGTCTTAACGGTGTCTTATAGATATCACGTATTCCGAAGAATACAGTAGTATTCCGAAGAATACAGTATTTATAATTTACTCGTCGGGTTGGTACCGAGACCAAATTTGGAGAATCTCTAAGTGTGAGTAAATATTTTCTCATAAAAATTATATTAGCAAAATAAGAGACGGATGTGTCATATATTCCGAGGAATATGCAGTTTACACGTCGGGTTGGTACCGAGACAAATGATGGAGTATCTCCAGAAGTGTGTAAATCTGTACTGTATATAGCTATGTAATTTACACGTCGGGTTGGTTCCGAGACAAATTATGGAGTATCTCCAGAAGTGTGTAAATCTATACTGTATATAGATTACTAACAGATATGAATTATACGATGTTTTCAAAGCTGAAAACATGCGTGTGACTCAGTCGATGTAAGGACAGCGACTGGCGAACTATCTCGCTGCTGGTGTTAATACACTAGGTGGTGTGTTAGTCCTTAATTGGTTCCATCTGTGTATCTACCGTCTTCCTTTTGATAACTGTTTCGGCGCGTAGCAATTAACGCGCTCAGTGTGATCAACTATTTCACGCTTAAAGCGGTACAGTCCCTATTTTAACTGGTAATAGCTCATGAATACGAATGAGTCACGTGTGAAGTAGTTTCAAATCGAACATCCCAAAAGACGGTATATAAGCAGAAATCGATGCGTAAAATTTCACATTTTTATTTAGCCTCCGTACAGGTAACATCGATCAATATACGGCTCCACAATATATGTGATAAAAATAGTTCCCCGCAACGGGATTTGAACCACAGCCTTGCACTTGTCAGTTTTGAAAGTTGTACGCTGAACCACTAGACCACTGCTATTTATTGGTATGTTGTAGTACGTTTAACACTAAATAGGCATTACTAATAACAAGCGCGCGCACATCAAGCGCCTAATAACAATAAATGCTGATAAAGGTGATCCTTTGACAGCAACAAACACAATTAAGAGAATAAAGCAGCAGACTCGGTTTTAATCAGTCTGTTCATGAGAAGTAATGAAAGAAGCAACACTTCTCACGCCCCCTAGCACCGGCTTAAGCGGTATTCTACTTCAAAGCCACCTATATTGGGCTCGTTGGTCCCAAAGGACCAGTAAAAAATAACACTGATTCGTAGCACGGGGAGACTTTTTACAGCCGACACACTGCACTAAACGAACGCTAGTGTGAATGTTAATAAATACTGATAAAGGTGATCCTTTGAGAACAACAAACACAATTAAGAGAATAAAGCAGCAGACTCGGTTTTACTGATAATGAGGATATTACTTCTGTCAAAGATATTACTAATACTTTGGCAGAAACGTTTTCTAAAAACTCTTCTTCTGAAAATTGTCAACCAAATTTTCTAAAAAAAAAGAAACTAAAAGAACAGAAGAAGCTGAATTTCAAGTCTAAAAATTTGGAGAAATACAATAAACTGTTCACTCTCAAAGAACTTCGAGAATCAATTAAAAAGGCTCATAATACATCAGCTGGTCCTGATGATATCCATTATCAACTATTAAAACATTTACCTGAAACCTGTCTCTCTACACTTCTTTATATATTTAATAAGGTTTGGGTGACCGGAAACTTCCCCAATTCTTGGCGGGAAGCAATAGTTATTCCAGTCCCCAAACCTGGAAAAGATCATAAGGACCAATTAAAGTATCGCCCTATTGCTTTAACGAATTGTATATGTAAAACCATGGAACGAATGATTAATGAGAGACTCGTTTGGTACCTGGAATCCAACAAGCTGATAACAAAGTATCAAAGTGGATCCCGGCGCCAACGAGGCACAACAGACAATCTCATTCGATTTGAATCATTTATTAGGGAAGCTTTCGTGAAGAAAGAACATCTAGTCGCTGTATTTTCTGACTTTGAGAAAGCTTATGATACTGCATGGAAGTACGGTATTATGAATGATCTTCATGACCTTGGTCTTAGAGGCCGATTACCCATTTTATAGAGAAATTCTTAGATGGTAGACAGTTTCGTGTTCGAATGGGTTCAACCCTCTCTGACATTCATGAACAGGAGATGGGTGTGCCACAGGGCAGCATACTCAATGTCACCCTTTTTAATATAAAAATTAACAGTATAGTTAAATGCATCAATCCTGGTGTGGATTGCTCTCTATATGTTGATGACTATGTTATATGTTATCGTGCAAAAAACATGAACACTATTGAGAGACAACTTCAACAATGTCTCAATAAACTTCAGACCTGGTCTGATGAAAATGGTTTTAAATTTTCTAAATCTAAAACTTATTGTATGCATTTTTGTCAACTACGTAAACATCATGAAGACCCTCATCTAACACTGGATGGGTCGCCAATACCAGTAGTGGATGAGACAAAATTCCTTGGTCTTATTTTCGACCGTAAATTAACATTTATACCACACCTTAAATACTTGAAGGCCTAGTGCCTTAAAGCTCTTAATTTACTTAAAGTTGTTGCAAACACTAACTAGGGAGCGGATCGTAAGGTCCTCTTGCGACTTTACAGATCTCTTATCAGATCCAAGCTGGACTACGGCTCGATAGTATATGGATCGACTCGCAGATGCTCGATCCTATACATAATCAAAGATTACGACTCGCCTTAGGTGCCTTTCGTACATCACCAGCTGAAAGTCTATATGTTGAGGCTAATGAACCGTCACTGTCTCATAGACGGGACAAATTAGCCCTTCAATACGCCATTAAATTAAAGTCTAACCCTTCAAACCCAACTTTCGATAATGTTATGAACCTCTTTTTGATCGAAAACCGAAGGCCATTCGGTCATTTGGTCTTCGTATTAAACCAACATTGAGAGACACTGAAATCGACCTAAAATTAATTGCCAAGTACAAAGTACCACAAATTCCACCGTGGACTTTGGAAACACCAACAATTATTTTCGACCTTTGTAATAGTAACAAATCCAATACAGACCCTACTGTCTTTCAAAGCAAATTTAATGAAATTAAATCGACATACAGTAACTTTCAACATATATACACAGATGGTTCTAAAGATGGCGATAAGGTAGCTGCAGCAGCTGTTGTTCACAAACACAGCATAATGTGCCGCCTGCCTGACAAGGCCTCTATCTTTTCAGCTAAACTTAAGGCAATTGAACTTGCCTTAAATTATATTCAGGAATCTGATGATGACCATTTTGTTATCTTTTCTGATTCCCTTTCATCTCTTCAAGCACTGGGTAATATGAAACATGATAACCCAGTTGTGCTTCAACTTTTAGAAAAGTTCAATTCTCTTATAATTGATAATGTTATTATTTTCTGCTGGCTTCCAAGCCATGTAGGAATACGTGGTAATGATAGAGCTGATAGTGCTGCTAAGGAAGCATTAGGTTTACATATATATATAATACCAAAATACCTTATACTGATTTTAAATGTTGTATTAACACATATATTTGTAACTAATGGCAAGCCGCTTGGGATTTGTCAGTTAACAATAAACTCCATTCAATTAAACCGTTACTCGGAGAATGGCGTTCTTCTAGTAGACCCATCCGTCGAGAGAAAGTTGTCCTAGCCTGGTGCAGAATAGGGCATACACGTTATTCTCATTCATATTTATTACAAAGTGAGCAATTACCAGAATGTATACCCTGCTTTGCACCGTTAACGGTCAAACACATATTACTGGAATGTGTAGACTTTGATCCTATGCGTCAAAGGTACTACAATGTTAATACTATGACCGAGTTATTTAATACTATAGATTTTAGTCTAGTTTTAGATTTTCTGAAGGAAGTCCGACTATATAAATCATTATATGTACTTGTATATATTTACTTTTTATATACCCGTTTTCGGGAATTTGTTGATTTACATATATAGTTTGTGTTACTACCATATCATCCCTTATTTTTTAATAGTTTTATCTTGATATATTTACATTAATTTTTAATTAATGCTTCATTTCTTCATCTTTCGTCAGCTTTTGCGCACAATATGACCTATTTATGTGTCGACGTGCCGTAAAACACCATTCATTCGTTCATTCTGTTCATGAGAAGTCGAGATATGGTTATTTTGAGATGAAGTTTTTTTCTGTAAAAATTACTGCTACCTGTGTATAGGTACGATGTGCACTGGTCGATGTATATACAGTAAATGATTTCCTGCGCTATATTTGCTCGCTTAAATACCCGATTTCGACATAAGCTGGTGAACATGAAGTTACAAATAAAGACACGCCTACAAAGAAGAAATCGATTGATATAGAGACTCTGTAGCTTTAAGGTGATAAATTCTTCTGACCATACTACCGCCGATATATCAGGATTAAATTATCGTAATCCTCTTTTTTAATTACCCTTCGGCAGTACTCTGATACTGTACGAGATCTCGACTGGGTAATAGTTAAAATACGTTAATGTCATTTTTAAGTAAACACCGAGCTATTTGAATCTACCAGCCGTGTTTACTTCCAAGAGCATATTTTATGTTACTCCTTTTGTATTTCTTGGTCTATATTTATATATATACAACAATATAGTCTTTTAAAACAAGAGTATATATTTTTCCGAAACATGTTTAGTGTACTTTTTAGTATATCTTTTATTTGAATTTTCAGTTAGATAACCTCCTTATTACAAACCAACCCGTGATAGTCACGATGTATGTGCGATGTAGTTTGACTAGATTTATGACACGTTTTGTTTTACCTTGGTATATGACGGCTTGTGTGATTTTTATTATATGATAGTATGTTCTGTCTTTGTCGCCATACACTGTTTGATTTGTCTGTAAGTTTCAATGCTCGCTAGTGTATTTTTAACATAAGCAAGCTTATCTTTCCATTGTTTTCCTGTATGTGTATTGTATTTGCTGGCCTATATATTCTATATCTCTATGTATTCATATTTTCATTCCTATTCCTGAGAATTTTATAGTTTAATTTATATAGTGTGTAATATGGCACTTGTAGTTAACCAGAAGACACATACATACATGTGCACATGACACACACACACACACACACACACACACACACACACACACCACACCGCACCACACCACACACACACGCACACACACATACTTACACACACCATACACACACACACACACACACACACGCACACACACACACTTACATATGAACAAAAGGTTGTATGAGAGTGTGCTTGGTTTAATCATTAAACATTTATATTGTGTTTCATTATAAGATACAGTTTGTTTTAGAAAACATATGACTAAAACAAAATTATAATGGGTCATACAACGCATGACCCCTTTCAATTGCATACACGGATTCTTTCCTTCTTTTACCCCGGCCTGGGGATCATAAATACATATATACATGCCCACGCACATTTACATGCACATACATATATCAAGGCAATTTGTTTTATCAAACTAGTGTATCAGGCAGCGAATGCTATAACTTTCGCATATCCAAATACATTCGCCTTTATTACGAAAAGGAGGCAATTCGTCCATGTTTATCGTAAATTTATCTATGCTTAGTTATACACCTGTGTATATATTTGCAATGGGTCATCTACTTTTGTGTGTGGGTTATGCAGAACTACTATAGTACTAAGTACTTTATGTTTGACAATTTGACAATGTGTAAGTTCTCCTTCGAGAGTTGTGTGTGGTTCTTTTTCATAATCTGTCAGGCTTCAATTATTTAATGAATGAATGAATGGTGTTTTACGGCACGTCGACACATAAATAGGTCATATTGTGCGCAAAAATTGATGAAAAATGAAGAAATGAAGTATTAATTAAAAATTTATGGAAATATATAAAGATAAACTATTAAAAAATAAGGGATGATAAGGTGTAATATAAACTATGTATGTAAATCAACGAATGCCCGTCAACGGGTATATAAACAAGTAAATATATATATAAACACATTACAATGATTTATATAGTCTGATCTCTTTTAGGAAATCTAAAACAAGACTAAAATCTACAGTATCAAATAACTCTTTCATAGTATTAACATTGTAGTACCTTTGACGCATAGGAACAAAGTCTACACATTCCAATAAGATGTGTTTGACCGTTAACGAACATACTCTAATACATGTATAGCTGTCTATTTCATTATTTGTGTCGATATGTGTGTGTACATCGTCTTATTTTCGACCGTAAATTAACGTTTATACCACACCTTAAATACTTGAAGGCCAAGTGTCTTAAAGCTCTTACTTAAAGGTGTTGCAAACACTAATTTGGGAGCAGGTCGTAAAGTAAATTTATAGATCTCATCAGATCCAAGCTGGACTACGGCTCAATAGTAAATGGATCGACTTGCAAGTAAGATAAAAATATCATACTTGCAGATGCTCGTTCCTATACATAACCAAGGATTACGACTCGCCTTAGGTGCATTTCGTACATCACCAGCCGAAAGTCTATATGTTGAAGCCAATGAACCATCAATGTCTCATAGACGGGACAAATTAGCCCTTCAATATGACATTAAAATAAAATCTAAAAAAAAAATAATATGATAATGGACCTTTGGAAACGGCCGAAAACGACACATACGAAATATTGCAGTCTCGGTTTGATTGAGACTGTTCATGAGCGGTAGTGAAATATGCTAGCTACCGCTCACGCCCTCTAGCCCCGGGTTGAGCAGAACTCAATATTAATAAAATCAATAGCACAAAATATTAACCATCCCGAAGGTGGCATGCATACGGAAGTGGACATGGAGTTAAGTGCTTCCCCATGTCGTATGGCGTATGGTCCCAGTATCTAATAAAATTAAATGGCCCGAAGAGCGAAATAAACATAATGGAATTTAGGAACCCTTCAAACCCAACTTTCGAAAATGTTTTTAATCCTAGTTACGAACCTCTTTCTGATCGAAAACCGAAGGCCATTCGACCATTTGACCTTCATATTAAACCAAAATTAAGAGACACTGAAATCGACCTAAACTTGATTGCCAAGTACAAAGTACCACAAATTCCACCGTGGACTTTGGAAACACCAACAATTATTTTTAATCTTTGTAATAGTAACAAATGCAGTACAGAACCTACTGTCTTTCAAAGCAAATTTAATGAAATTAAATCGAAATACAGTTACTTTCAACGTATATACACAGATGGTTCTAAAGATGGAGATAAGGTAGCTGCAGCAGCTGCTGTTCACAAACACAGCATGAAGAGCAGCCTGCCTGACAAGGCCTTTATCTTTTCAGCTGAACTTAAGGCAAGTGAACTTGTCTTAAATTATATTCAGGAATCTGATGATGATGATTTTGTAATCTCTTGTGATTCCCTTTCATCTCTTCAAGCACTGGTTAATATGAAACATGATAACCCAGTTGTGCTACATCTTTTAGAAAAGTACAATTCTCTTATAGTTGATAATGTTATTATTTTATGCTGGTTTCCAAGCCTTGTAGGAATACGTGGTTATGATAGAGCTGATAGTGCTGCTAAAGCAGCATTCGGTTTACATATACCTAATGCTAAATTACCTTATACTGATTTTAAAAGTTGTATAACACCTTTATTCGTAACTCTTGGCAAGCCGCTTGGGATGTGTCAGTTAACAATAAACTCCATTCGATTAAACCGTTACTTGGAGAATGGCATTTCTAGGTACTACAATGTTAATACTATGAAAGAGTTATTTGATACTATACATTTTAGTCTTTTTTTAGATTTCCTAAAAGAGATCAGACTATATAAAGAATTATAATGTGTTCTTATATATATATTTACTTGTTTATATACCCGTTGACGGGCATTTGTTGATTTACATATATATTTTATATTACTACCATATCATCCCTTATTTTTTAATATTTTTATCTGTATATATTTTCATGAATTTTTAATTAATACTTCATTTCTTCATCTTTTATCAATTTTTGCGCACAATATGACCTATTTATGTGTCGACGTGCCGTAAAACACCATTCATTCATTAATCATTACATCCTCGACTGATCTCTGGTTAGACTATGAGATTGGCCACAAGGTAGAATGGTAGCCTTTCCCTCACGTTCTACCCTCACTTGAGTACGTGCGCAAGAAAGGATATACATGTAAATTGGTTAGCGTCCGTGCAGCCTTCACTAATTATTGTAGGTCTAGATGTAGGATGTGTTGTGTTGATATCAGGAATATTTTGTACGGTAGATTTTTAAAATAGAATCTTCATCCCTAAAACCGGAAACCTTTAAACCTTAACTCTTGTTTTACGTGTACACAGCTAACTCGGTATACCGTACCCTAAATCCTGATATTAGCTTCGTCAATGTGTAGCTCTTCAGATAAATTTGTCCTAGTCTTTTGTTACAGCTCTTTCCACGCTTGGTTTTGTTTGGCTTCAGCATCTTAAATTATCTCTTGTTCGATTTTATTTTTTGCTTTCTTTCTCCATGTTTTTACTTTTAAAGCAGATGATGGTAATTCAAACATACGCGCTTGTCAAGTTAACTCTTTTTTTTATTGTTGAGACTTGTATTGCCTTTCTTCAGTTCATTCACCGTTGTATCAGCTCATAACATGTCTTTTAATAATGTTTAAAAATGTATTCGTTTTAGGTCGTGTCATCGAATAAAATAGATATCATGTTCTCATTTATTTATTTCATATAAATACTGCTTAGGTATTGTTTGTAAGACTAAGCTTGTAACATTGTGATCAGAAAGTACGAATAATAGTGAGCCTAAACTAAACTGAAGACAACGCCAGGGTTCGTTTATAGAGGGTAATAAAACAACATATGTATCTCAAATATGGTTGTTGTGGCTACCAGTTCCTCAGTAGACGACCGCCATTTTGTTTCATTATTCAGTTATCTGATTTTACCAATTTTGAGCAACCTATATCAACCCTTTATAACCAAACATAAAGAATGAATGGTGTTTTACGGCACGTCGACACATAAATAGGTCATATCTCCTAACATTTTCTTTCACTCCTTGGTGTATTATCTTTATATAAAGATAACGTTTTAGGGAGTTATTTGCTTAAATTTTGGTTTAGAAAAACATAAAACTTTAGAACCATGTAAAACGAATATAACCCGATTGTTTTGCTCCACGAAACAGGTTAAGGTTTTTCTTAAACAGCGTCTAACAGAGTATGAGAGTGGACCTTTGGAAATGGCCGAACACGATAAATACGAAATTGCAAACTCGCTATGACTAACTTACTGTTATATTTCTGGAGATGAAAGTCAATGCGTTGCGTGAAACAAAATTCTTGAGAGAATTTTTGCTCTACTAGCCAAAGGCCATACCTTATGGGATAGCGAGTTGTCCGTCGTCCTCTGTTAACTTTTGCACTGTGCACACTCTAGTACCTTCATTATTAATCGGATCTTTACCAAACTTTGCCAGGTTCTTTATATCAACGAAAGCACGGAAAAGTTTGAAAACCACCTAGATTGGAATAGTTTTACTGGAGTTATGGCCCTTGATTTGCTGAAAAATGCCATAGTTTGCCCTGTGAACACTCTAGCGCCAATATATATTATTGTTTATATACCCGTTGACGGGCTTTTGTTGATTTACATACTTATATAGATTATATTACTACCATATCATCCCTTATTTTTTAATAGTATTATCTTTATATATTTACATTAATTTTAATTACTACTTAATTTCTTCATCTTTCGTCGTTTTTTGCGCACAAATATGACCTATTTAATTTATGTGTCGACGTGCCGTAAAACAACATTCATTCATGTATTATTTGATATTTAGCAGACGTGCATAGATTGCTAATAGTGAAAGCTCGGACAAGTTTGAAAACCTGCCAAATCAGATTAGTAACCCCGGTGTTATGGCCATTGTTTTTTTCTGAAAAATGCTATTTTCTGCCTTGTGAACACTCTAGCATCTTGATTTTATTATTTGATCTTTACCAAATTTGCACATGTTATTAATACCAATGAAAGCTCGGAAAAGTTCGAAAACCAGCCGGATCGGACTTGTAACACCAGACCTGTGGCTCTTGCTTTTTTTCAATATGATCTATTGAGAACCTGCGGTCGTGGGTTTAAACTTTTTTTTTTTTTTTACCTAATGGGGTGCAGCAAGGGATTTTGCTTCTGGGGCCTCCTTGCGGGTAATTGGGTAAAACATATCTGAAAAAATACATATTTTGTCCAAATGTAAATGGATTTGATTCTCATGGTGTATGTTCATTTAGGGACTCGAGGCACAACAAATACAAAACTTGTTTTGTCCTCCTGCATATAGCGTCTCCTCTATAGTGGTGCAATTTGGGGAGCTTGCAATAATTTACTATTACAGAGTTTTCGACTTACGACGCTTACTTCTTCTATACATTTTGAGATCTCAAGTTTATGTGTGGTGTGTTGGTTGACTGTCGTCCTTGAATGCTGCTTTTCCTGTTCGATTTTTTTATCTATATTTACTTTCACAATGTTGTTTATGCCGTGTGGCGACCGTAAAAAGTCTTCCCGTACATCCAATCTATATTGTTCTCTTTTCATCCCACAGGGACTGTATGACATTCAATGATCCAGGTTTTTCCTTAAACACGTATGTTTCATCTGTATGTGTTTGTGGTTGACTGTCGTCTTTGAATGCTGTTCTTTCCTGTTCGATTTGTATATCTATATTTTATTAGATAGGATGTGTAAATGCGCAATAAGGTTTCGGATTTTGGCTCTGCCGACTGGGGCCCCCTGGAGGAGGGATTTGGGGTGGTAATCCGGTCATATTTTACAAAAAATACTCATCATGTCCAGAAGTTAATGATTCTAGTTTGGTATGCTCATTTACAGACTCGAGGCACAACATATATAAAGCTGGTTTTGACATCCAGCATTAATGGGGCCCTTTACAGGGGTACAACTTCCAGTAATTTACTACTATAAGTTTCGGGTTTGTGACGTTGATTCCTTCTGTACCCTTCGAGATTGCAAGTACATGGTTGGTGTATTTCTCAGTTAAGGATTTGTAAATGCCTAAGAAGTTTTCATATTTTGGCTCAATCGTCGGGGTTTCCATATAGGGAAACAGGGTAAAAACTAACAACAAATTGCAAATCTTGTCCACATGTGAATGTATTTGATTCTAATTTGGTAAGATCATTTAATGACTCGAGGCATAACATTTATAAAATGGGGTTTATCCTCCTGTGTAAAGGGGCCCTTTTACAGGGTACAATTTCAGGAGCTTGCAGTAATTTACCATTTCAGAGTTACTTACTGTAATTTACTATTACATAGTTTCTCCCTTGTGACGCTAACTTATTCTATACCCTTTGAGATATCAAATTCATGTGTGGTGTTTCTTACTTAGGGATGTGTAGTTGCGCCATAATATTGGTATTTTGGCTCCATCCACTGGGACCCCCTAGTGGGGGTAATCCATCAAAAGCAAATACAAAAATATTCTCTAATTTGGTATGGTCATTTAGGGAGTACATTAAACGAACGGGTTTTACCTCCTGCATAAAGTGCCCCTCTACTAAGGTACAACTTTGGGAACTTGCAGTTATTTACTATTACAAAGTCTCCCTCTATACTCTGAGATTTCAAGTTCATGTGTGGTTTATTTCTTAGTTAAGGATGTGCAGATGCCTAATAAATGTTCGTTTTTGGCTCTATCCCCTGGGGCTCTCTAGTGGGTAATCAGGTAAAACAAAATGCATAGCTTGTCCAGATGTGAATGAATTTGATTCTCATTTGCTATGGTCAATGAGCGACACGAGGCACAATATATATAAAACGGGATTTGTCCTCCTGTGTAAACAAAATATCAAAGTGGATTCCGGCGCCAACGAGGCACAACAGACAATCTCATTAGATTTTAATCATTTATTAGGGACGCTTTCGTAAAGAAAGAACATCTAGTCGCTGTATTTTTTTTGACTTGGAGAAAGCTTATGATACTGCATGGAAGTACGGTATCATGAATGATCTTCATGACCTTGGTCTTAGAGGCCGATTACCAATTTATATAGACAGTTTCGTGTCCGAATGGGTTCAACCCTCTCTGACATTCATGAACAGGAGATGGGTGTGCCACAGGGCAGCATACTCAATGTCACCCTTTTTAATATAAAAATTAACAGTATAGTTAAATGCATCAATCCTGGTGTGGATTGCTCTCTATATGTTGACGACTTTGTTATATGTTATCGTGCAAAAAACTTGAACACTTCTTACAGACAACTTCAACAATGTCTGAATAAACTTCAGACCTGGTCGGATGAAAATAGTTTTAAATTTTCCAAATCTAAAACTAATTGTATGCATTTTTGTCAACTATGTAAACATCATGAAGACCCTCATCTAACATTGGATGGTCACCAATACCACTAGTGGATGAAACAAAATTCCTTGGTCTTATTTTCGACCGTAAATTAACGTTTAATACTTGAAGGCCAAGTGCCTTAAAGCTCTTAATTTACTTAAAGTTGTTGCAAACACTAATTATGGAGCAAATCGTAAAGAACTTTTACAACTTTATAGATCCCTTATCAGATCCAAGCTGGACTACGGCTCAATAGTATATGGATCGACTCGCAAGTCATACTTGCAGATGCTCGATCCTATACATAATCAAGAATTACGACTCGCCTTAGGTGCCTTTCGTACATCACCAGCCGAAAGTCTATATGTTGAAGCTAATGAACCAGCACTGTCTCATAGACGGAACAAATTAACCCTTCAGTATGCCATTAAATTAAAATCTAACCCTTCAAACCCAACTTTCGATAATGTTTTTAATTCTAGTTGTGAACCTCTTTTTGATCGAAAACCGAAGGCCATTCGACCATTTGGTCTTTGTATATAACCAAAATTAAGAGAAACTCAAATCGACCTAAATCTGATTGCCAAGTACAAAGTACCACAAATTCCAACGTGGACTTTAGAAACACCAACAATTATTTTTGATCTATGTAATAGTAACAAATCCAGTACAGACACTACTGTCTTTCAAAGCAAATTTAATGAAATTAAATCGAAATACAGTAACTTTCAACATATATACTCTGAAGTTTCTAAAGATGGAGATAAGGTAGCTGCAGCAGCTGTTGTTCATAAACACAGCATAAAGAGTCGACTGCCTGGCAAAACCTCCAACTTTTCAGCTGAACTTAAGGCAACTGAACTTGCCTTAAACTATATTCAGGAATCTGATGATGACCATTTTATAATCGTTTGTGATTCCCTTTCATCTCTTCAAGAACTGGGTAATATGAAACATGATAACCCAGTTGTGCTTTAACGTTTAGAAAGTACAATTCTCTTATAGTTGATAATGTTATTATTTTCTGCTGGCTTCCAAGCCATGTAGGAATACGTGGTAGTGATAAAGCTGATAGTGCTGCTAAAGCTGCATTAGGTTTACATATATCTAATGCCAAATTACCTTATACTGATTTAAAACGTTGTATTAACACATATATTCGTAACGAAAGACAAAAATATCGGACAGGGAAAGCAGCATTGAAGGATGACAGTCAACCACAAAACACAAAAAACAAACACGCAAACAGACAAACGAGAAGGCAAAAGTAATAAAAAATGCAAACGACATCACAAACACAAAAGGGTTGACAATACCTACCGCCTTGGAACGGTCAGTGGCAACAAAATACACTGGGGGTTTAAACCGGTTCTAGGGTGCACCAAACCTCACACTTAGCCTACTTCATCCCATTAAAAAAGGACAGTGTAATTAAAGAAATCCGCGCCATGATCTAATCTCTAACCACCAAAGCAGCATCAATAGGCAATATAAGTAAAACACAAATATGCTCGTGTAAATATAATACAAAAAAACAATAGCCTAGAAAGCCACGATGAAGGTACTCAATGAGTTGGCAGAAGCCACAGCAACAAGAGAATAAACCATTAAGGGCACGACAAGAAAGATCATAGACAAACATCAAACGCCACCGTCCCATTGGGCTTTAGGAAGGCGTCATCATAGGGTCCACAGCCTGTCCGGTCATCGTACAATTAAAGAGGAAAGCATAGTGGCGAACTGTAAAAGGGTCCACCACCAAGCATGCAGTACTTTGTTAAATGATAGGGTCATAACCTCTTTTAATAAATTTTTTAACAAGTTTAACAAAGATCGTATGAAAGTGATCATGACCAAGAATCTTAGAAAGTTTATAAATCATATCACCATAGAAGTCAGGTTGTCTTCAGGGGAACATCTTGGCAAGCTGCTTGTGATTACTCAGTTAACAATACACTTCATTTTATTAAATTCTAGTAGACCCATTCATCATGGAGAGGAAGTTATCCTAGCCCGGTGCAGGATAGGGCATACACGTTATACTCATACATATTTATTACAAGGTGAGCAATTACCAGAATGTATACCCTGTTTTGCACCGTTAACGGTCAAACACATCTTTCAGTATTTGTTGTTGGAATGTGTAGACTTTGATCCTATGCTTTAGTCTTGTTTTATTTTTCCCGAAGGACTATATGAATCATTATAATGTGTTCTTGTATATATTTACATCTTTATATACCCATTTTCTGGCATTTGTTGATTTGCATATATAGTTTATATTACTACCATATCATCCCTTATTTGTAAATAGTTTTATCTTTATATATTTACATTAATTTTTAATTAATTCTTTATTTCTTCATCTTTCTTCAGTTTTGCGCACAATATGACCTATTTTTATTTGTCGACGTGCCGTAAAACATTTATTCATTCATTCATTCATTCATTCACCGCCATATGCATACCGTCTTCGGGATGGCTCAAACGGAGATTTTAATATGTTTGTTATCTATATTGTGTTCTACGATTTCCAAAGTTCTTCTTTTATATATTTTCTCTAAATTAATTGGAACTCAACCAGGGGATGTACTTTCCATGAATCTATGTTTCCAAAAGCAATCTATAATTTCGTTCATGTTTCGAAGTGTCCTCATTTTTGTTATATGGCAAGCAATTAACAAAACAATGCATGTGGTCTTTATATATTATTAAAATTCAGCAGCATCATATTTACACAACAAAAGAAGGATTATCATTAGTCCTAAGTATTGGTGTAGCAGGTCTGAAATACAATTAGCTTAGATTATAAATGAAACATGTCTTCCAAGTGTAATTTTTTTGATGGTTTTAATTAAATGTTAAAATGCTGCCCATATATTTTCTCAAAAAATAATGTTTTTTCCTTTTATTTAAATAATAAATAATGATAAAACCTTTGAATACTCATTACTTAAAAGGTACTGTAAAAAAGAGTATGAAAGTGGACCTTTGGAAACGGCCGAACACAACATATACGAAATATTGCAGTCTCGGTTTGATTGAGACTGTTCATGAATGGTAGTGAAATATGCTAGCTACCGCTCACGCCCTCTAGCCCTGGGTTGAGCAGAACTCAATGTTCATAAAATCAATAGTACAAAATGTTAACCATCCCGAAGATGGCATGCATATGGCGGTGGACATGGAGTATATTTCTTCCCCATGTCGTACGGCGTATGGTCCCAGTAAGTTTAATACAAACTATTTTAGTTGTTGTCCCTTTACTTGGCAAAGAGAACTGATACAAACTAGAATATTTCTCGATTGAGTAACCTGGTTGGTTAAATGGTGTTTTAAGCCATTTTCAGCATATTTTTGGCTATATAAGACGGTACATAGGCAGACTACACACTTTTTCCTGGGATGAACCATTACTGCACTTACAAGTACAGCTCCGAGTAGGATCCAAACCCACATTTTAAAATGTTCTACACTGGGTTACATTACCACAGCTAGATAAAAACATGACAAGAGCCTTTATAAACATGAGCCCTGCCTAACGGGGCATTATACGCACGTTTGCTAACGTTTTTATATCAAAATCAATTTCCTTTGTTTCGGGCCTTGACCTAAGACCTTCTTACGAAAAGTAAAAAGAATTGTATTGCAAAGTCATTTATAGTAGCAAAATGCTTCACACTGTAAGCAATTAAACCGTTACTTGGAGAATGGAGTTCTTTTAGTAGACCCATTCGTCGAGAAGAAGTTGTCCTAGCACTTGCAGGATAGGGCATACACGTGAAACTCATTCATATATTACAAGCTGAGCAATTACCAGAATGTATATCCTGCTTTGCACCATTAACGGTCAAACACGTCTTGTTGGAATGTGTAGACTTTGATCCTATGCGTCAAAGGTACTACACTGTTAATACTATAAAAGAGTTATTTGATACTATAGATTTTAGTCTTGTTTTAGATTTCCTAAAAGAAATTAAACTGTATAAATCATTATAATGTGTTCTTATAATATATATTTACTTATTTATATACCCGTTGATTTACATACATAGTTTATATTACTACCATATCATCCCTTATTTTTTAATAGTTTTATCTTTATATATTTAAATAAATTTTTAAATGCTACTTAATTTCTTCAACTTTCGTCGGGTTTTGCGCACAATATGACCTATGTATGTGTCGACGTACCGTAAAACACCATTCATTCATTCATTCATTCGTTCATTCATTATACAATTTGTTGATTTGACACCATCTCCAGTGTAGAAAGGAATGAATAAAAAAATAACTTAATGATGGTAAATTACTTGTAATCTTGTGTAGTATTGTCTTGAAGTAAAGCGGAAAACTCTTCAAGCTATGAGCAGGTCTGACAATATCAACAAATGGAAGTAACTGTATGTTATGATATACATGTATTGCAAAATTAATGTGTTGTTTCTGAACACATGCTTGAGAATATTATTTTTTATATTACATCTCATAAACAGACTCCATAAAACAGAGTCTGCTACTTTTCTCTCAATATTTGTGATGTTTGCTTCCCTTTTTCAGTATTTATTTTTTAAGCATTTTCTAGGTCCTAATGAAAGCCCTGTGAAGTAGCTAATACAATCAATTGACATTGATAAGATGCTTTACAAAAGACACAAAATAGCTCACCTTTACCTTAAAACACAGGAATCAATACTTACTGCTTTGCATTTGATACACTTGAAGCCAACAGCTAAATCAGAATAACTGTGTTTTTACTGCAATCTGTCTATTAGAAGACGAAGGATTGTAGCGGCATCTTGCTCCCTACCAAGTTGAAGTTCTTTGGACGTGACATCGACGTTTGATTTTTTCGACGAAACCTAAACAGAGAGCACATCAACTCTTTTGAGATCGCTGAGCCCGATACTTATAGTTAGTTATCGGTGGTACATTTTCAATTTCTTTTGTTTTCTTACTTAATTTTTGATTCGGTGGTTCCACTACTCCGGCCGATAAAAGGCTCTGGGTATTGTTTAACCACTCATAGGATATGTTGTCTGCTTTTGATAAGCAGGCTTCATAACCGCTGCTCCCAAATAAATTCCATTATGTTTATTTCGCTCTTCGGGGCATTTCATTTTATTAGATACTGGGACAATACGCCGTACGACATGGGGAATACATTTAAGAAGGGTGACTCCATGTCCACCGCCATATGCATGCCATCTTCGGGATGGTTAAAATTGTGTGCTGTTTATTTTATTAATATTGAGTTCTGCTCAACCCGGGGCTAGAGGGCGTGAGCGGTAGCTAGAATATTTCACTACCGCTCATGAACAGTCTCAATCAAACCGAGACTGCAATATTTCATATGTGTCGTGCTCGGCCGTTTCCAAGGGTCCATTATCATACTCTTTCTTAAGAGATTTCACCACTTTTTTGAGTCACTTATTGTACAATAATGTGGCTCTCAGTGCCAAAAGAAAGGCCCCCAGAAACAACGCCCTCAACTCGCCAATAGAAGAACAACATTTCATGACTGCTGTCTTTTCTTGCTGAATATCTTTAACTATCCGTTTTGCACTGTTAACGGTCAAACATATCTTGTTGGAATGTGTCGACTTTGATCCTATGAGACAAAGTTACTACACAGTTAATACTTTGAAAGAGTTATTTGATACTATAGATTTTAGTCTGGTTTTAGATTTCCTTAAAGAAATCAGACTTTATAAATCAATATAATATTGTCCTATATATATTATCCGTTGGCGGGCATTTGTTGATTTATATAAATAAAGAAATATAAAAAGATCGGACAGGGAAAGTAGCATTCAAGGAGGACAGTCAACCACAAAACACAGAAACAAACACGCAAATAGACAAACAAGAAGGCAAAAGTAATAATAAATGCAAACGACATCACAAACACAAAAGGGTTCATAAGTTACATATATACATATTTTATATTGCTACACCCCCCAGTCGGTGGTGGGGTGATAAGAATCAACCGACTGCTCGTTACTTAGCAGAGGGGTAGGACCCCCCCCCCCCCCCCCCCGAAATGTAACCCACCTGTTGACCGTGGGTGGCGACCCGTGTCGTTGGAGAAGGGAGTCCTGGTGGTTGAGTGGCGTGGAGATCTGATAGTTATCTCCACGTTGCAACACACCACTTTGGTCCGGACTTCAACTAGACGGGCGGTCAGATTTGGCCCGATCTGATCAATCGGTTTGTCACGCCAGCTTTAAGAGATCCAACCTAATTATTCAGACAGTACCAGTACACTGTATCTTACTTACTTTTTATATTGTTCTACTTTAAACATTATATAGATAGTGTCTTTTATGGCGGTGGCGCACGGGCTAATCATGTAATTCAAAACGCTATATGGCTATACTTGTGCCACTTTTTAAGCGGAACATAAGTGCGGCTCTTTGACTTTTTAGTTAAGGGGTTATGTCCGCTGGGTGGTATGGGGGGTCTGATGCGTTAGCTTTATATGAGTATACCTTCTACGTATTCTTGGCATTTTGACTGTTGGATATCGACAGCAAAATGTCCCCTTGTTGGACTCCGAGGTGGGTGAGAAGCGTGGAAGATGAATTCTTAACGCCCATCATGGCATCACAAAACGCACAAACTACAAACAAACGCAAAAAAACAGAACATGAATCTGATACTGAGGAACCATGATCAACAAGTCCTTTCCTCGGTTTCTCATCATCGAATCGGAAGACGGGGAAAGGCCTGTTGCAGATATATCACCTTTTATTATCGAGAAAACTGTCCATTCCATTGCAGGACATGTCAAACAAATTAAAAAATTAAAGAACAAAACTCTTCTTATTGAAACAGAAAAAAAATCTCATTCGGATAATTTACTCACTATTAAACAAATTTTAAACACAAAAGTCAAATGCTACCCTCACTCCTCTTTGAACATCTCCAAAGGCGTCATCAGGTGCCCGGATCTCTCCGGAGTACCTGAAGACGAAATTATTCACGAGCTTGCGCCACAGTTGGTAACTGCGGCTCGTCGAATAACCATAAAGAGGAATGACAAAATTATCAGTACAAATACTATCATCCTCACATTTTCAACACCCGTCTTACCAAAAACAATAAGGGTGGCATATCTGCAATTGCATGTTGACGCCTACATTCCAAACCCGTTACGTTGCTACAACTGCCAAGGCTTTGGGCACCACAACTCCAGGTGTACTAAAGAAGAACGTTGTGGTAAATGTGGCGAGTCTGCATTCAAGCATAACGAACCAGATTGTCCTAACGACCTCAAATGTACCAACTGCGGTCTGGGACATCACGCAAATTCAAAATCATGTGAAAAATTTAAAAAAGAAAAAGAAATCATAACAGTTAAATATACACAAAACATTCCCTTTCCAGAAGCACGGAAATTGATAGAAGAAAAATATAAAATTTCAAGTCCAACCTCTTACGCGTCTATTCTCAAAACAAAAGCAACACGCAGAGATGCAGGTACTCAATACGAACCACAGTCAGAAATTCAAAATACAAAGAATACTTCCTCAGTATCAAATCCAAACAAAAGTCAACAAATACAACTCAACAAACCCAAATTAAACTTTTCATCTAATCAAACTGTATCATTTAAATCAAACACAAAATCGGCAAGCTCTAGCAATGTCAAGAGCATGCCAATTTCTCAGAATTGGAAAGGGGGTTCTTCTAAGACTGTGAAGTCTAGTAGTTCCCCAGTCGTGAGGCCTAATACTACCTCGGTTGGAAGGCCTAGTGCTGCTCCAACTAAGGAAGTTGGAAAGCCTAGTGCTTCTCCAACTGGGGAGCACAAGGAGCAGCCAAAGGTGTCTAATGGCCCTATTGAGCTGCATAACAAATTCGAACAGCTTATGGACATTTCAGAGCCGGCAGCTGCACTGCCACTTCCATCCTCTCATGAAAGGTTAGTTGAGGTGCCACTTCAGCTGACTTCTTCCGGGGAGGAGGATCCATCAGTGGAGATGTCGCTGCTTGAGTCTCCTAAGACCTCTCCTAAATCTAAGGCCAAAAATAAAAACAAAATTAAAAATCGCCTTAGCGCTAAATAATGGGTAAAACTAATAAGATCATTCAATGGAATTGTCGAGGTTTGAAACCAAATTATGATGAAATCAGCTTAATTTTAAATGAACACAACCCTATTGCCTTTTGTCTTCAAGAAACATTCTTGAAGACAAGTGATAAGGTATCTTTTAAACAATACTCACTATACAATCATATTTGTGATACCGGGGACAAGGCCACTGGTGGAGTTCCGATAATCGTTAATCGAAACATTCCTCACAGACCTGTTGCCTTGAAAACAAATTTGCAAGCTATTGCGGTCAGTCTTACTATGCACAGAGTCATAACAATATGTTCCTTATATTTACCACCTAGTTCTTCACTAGACCCTAAAGATCTAAATCACCTAGTTGCACAATTGCCATCACCTTTAATACTCTTGGGCGATTTTAATGCACACAACTACATCTGGGGTTGTAAAGATATAAACGATAAAGGCAAGAAAATTGAGGATTTCTTAGCCAAAAACAATTTGTGTCTTTTTAATAATAAGTCACATACTTACTTACATCCTGCTACAGGCTCTCATTCTTCCATTGATTTAACAATATGCGATCCAACGCTTTTGATGGATGTTTCGTGGAGTGTTGGAGACGACCTTTGTGGAAGTGACCACTTCCCCATATTTCTTGAAAATATCGGCCCTCCACTTCTCGAAAAAACGCAACGATGGAAACTTCGCAAGGCTGATTGGACTACGTTTCAATCTCTTTGCGAGGAACAATTAAAGCCTTCCGTTTTCGAGGATGTCGAAGACGCAACTGCTCTTTTTACCAACACTCTTCACGATATAGCTGATCAAACCATTCCAAAAACCTGCAAAAAGGCAGTCAGCGATCGTAAAGCTGCATTAAATAATTTTAACTTGCGGCCAACTCAAACAAATTTAGATAACTTTAGAGTTTTTCGTGCGAAAGCCCGTCGTACTATTAAGGATAGCAAGAGGAAATCCTGGAGAACTTACGTCTCTAGGCTGAATTCTCGCTCATCTCTTAAGAAGACATGGGACATGGTCCGGAAAATAAGTGGTAAAGGTAATTCTAGTACTGTAAATCATCTTAAAACAGATAATGGAGATATAACATCTGTCAAAGATATTGCAAACACTTTGGCTGAAACTTTTTCAAAAAATTCTTCTACTGAAAATTGTCAACCAAATTTTCTGAAAAATAAGAAACAAAAAGAACAGAAGAAGTCGAAAAACTTGGAAAAATACAATAAACTATTCACTCTCAAAGAACTTCGAGAGTCCCTTAAAAAGGCTCATGATACATCAGCTGGTCCTGATGATATCCATTATCAATTACTAAAACATTTACCTGAATCCTGTCTCTCTACCCTTCTTGATATATTTAATAAGGTTTGGGTGACGGGAATCTTCCCCGATTCTTGGCGGGAAGCAATCGTTATTCCAGTCCCCAAACCTGGAAAGGATCATACGGACCCAATAAATTATCGCCCAATCGCTTTAACGAGTTGTATATGTAAAACCATGGAACGAATGATTAATGAGAGACTCGTTTGGTACCTGGAGTCCAACAAACTGATAACAAAGTATTTAAGTGGATTCCGGCGCCAACGAGGCACAACAGACAATCTCATACGATTTGAATCGTTTATTAGGGAAGCTTTCATAAAAAAAGAACATTTAGTCGCTGTATTTTTTGACTTGGAGAAAGCTTATGATACTGCATGGAAGTACGGTATTATGAATGATCTACATGACATTGGTCTTAGAGGCCGATTACCCATTTTTATAGAGAAATTCTTAGATGATAGACAGTTTCGTGTCCGAATGGGTTCAACCCTCTCTGATATTCATAAACAGGAGATGGGTGTTCCACAGGGCAGCATACTATCTGTCACACTTTTTAATATAAAGATTAACAGTATAGTAAAATGCATCAATCCAGGTGTGGATTGTTCGCTATATGTTGACGACTTTGTTATATGTTATCGTGCAAAAAACATGAATACTATCGAGAGACAATTACAACAATGTCTCAATAAACTTCAGACCTGGCCTGATGAAAATGGTTTTAAATTTTCTAAATCTAAAACTAATTGTATGCACTTTTGTCAACTTCGTAAACATCATGAAGACCCTCATCTAACACTGGATGGGTCACCAATACCAGTAGTGGATGAGACAAAATTCCTTGGTCTTATTTTCGACCGTAAATTAACGTTTATACCACACCTTAAATACTTGAAGGCCAAATGCCTTAAAGCTCTTAACTTACTTAAAGTTGTTGCAAACACTAATTGGGGAGCAGATCGAAAAGTCCTCTTGCGACTTTACAGATCTCTTATCAGATCCAAGCTGGACTACGGCTCAATAGTATATGGATCGACTCGCAAGTCGTACTTGCAGATGCTCGACCCTATACATAATCAAGGATTACGACTCGCCTTAGGTGCCTTTCGTACATCACCAGCCGAAAGTCTATATGTTGAAGCCAATGAACCATCACTGTCTCACAGACGAGACAAATTAGCTCTTCAATACGCCATTAAATTAAAGTCTAACCCTTCAAACCCAACTTTCGATAATGTTTCTAATCCTAGTTGTGAACCTCTTTTTGATCGAAAACCGAAGGCCATTCGACCATTTGGTCTTCGTATTAAACCAAAATTAAGAGACACTGAAATCGACCTAAATTTGATCGCCAAGTACAAAGTACCACAAATTCCACCGTGGACTTTGGAAACTCCAACAATTATTTTTGATCTTTGTAATAATAACAAATCCAGTACAGACCCTACTGTCTTTCAAAGCAAATTTAATGAAATTAAATCGAAATACAGTAACTTTCAGCATATCTACACAGATGGCTCTAAAGATGGAGATAAGGTAGCTGCAGCAGCTGTTGTTCACAAACACAGCATAAAGAGCCGCCTGCCTGATAAGGCCTCTATCTTTTCAGCTGAACTTAAGGCAATTGAACTTGCCTTAAATTATATTCAGGAATCTGATGATGACCATTTTGTAATATTTTCTGATTCCCTTTCATCTCTGCAAGCACTGGGTAATATGAAACATGATAACCCAGTTGTGCTTCAACTTTTAGAAAAGTACAATTCTCTTATAATTGATAATGTTATTATTTTCTGCTGGCTTCCAAGCCATGTAGGAATACCTGGTAATGATAGAGCTGATAGTGCTGCTAAGGCAGCATTAGATTTACATGTAACACATACCAAATTACCTTATACTGATTTTAAAAGTTGTATTAACACATATATTCGTAACTCTTGGCAAGCCGCTTGGGATTTGTCAGTTAACAATAAACTCCATTCAATTAAACCGTTACTCGGAGAATGGCGTTCTTCTAGTAGACCCGTTCGTCGAGAGGAAGTTATCCTAGCCCGGTGCAGGATAGGGCATACACGTTATACTCATTCATATTTATTACAAGGTGAGCAATTACCGGAATGTATACCCTGCTTTGCACCGTTAACGGTCAAACACATATTATTGGAATGTGTAGACTTTGATCCTATGCGTCAAAGGTACTACAATGTTAATACTATGAAAGAGTTATTTGATACTGTAGATTTTAGTCTAGTTTTAGATTTCCTGAAAGAGATCAGACTATATAAATCATTGTAATGTGTACTTATATATATTTACTTTTATATAAATCATTGTAATGTGTACTTATATATATTTACTTGTTTATATACCCGTTGCCGGGCATTTATTGATTTACATACATAGTTTATATTACATCTTATCATCCCTTATTTTTAATAGTTTTATCTTTATATATTTACATTAATTTTTAATTAATACTTCATATTTCATATTTTTTTGCGCACAATATGACCTATTTATGTGTCGACGTGCCGTAAAACACCATTCATTCATTCATTCTGATTGCATGAACATATTTTAAAACTTTTAAGTCAATGTGTTTTCTTAGAAATAAGTTATAACACTTATACAACTGGGTATATAGGATTTTATTAAGTACTTCGAATTAGTGAAGCTTTCGATGTTCCTAATTCTAAAATGTGCCAGTTATTTCTTTTTACATTATGTTTTACCCGCATTACCACTACAAATGCGTTTGCAAAATAATTTTTGGAAATATTTAGTGTTACTTGAATTTCAAACAATATTCAATCTAAAGAGAGGTAATTTAAGATTATCCATATTTCATTTTTTTATAGACGGAGAATCTGCGATAAATGGGTCAATTTTTTATGTTTTTTTCTATTATTTCATAACAATTTTAAGAATTTTATATCTTTAAGCGATCTTTGACTCATGTTATGTCTTTTATCAGCACATTTCATGTTTTCGTATAAAGTGAGGGTAACTCTCAAAAGATGTAACAATTCAAACAAAAAATAAATGTTTTACAAACTATGGGTCAAAACAAAATACTTATCTTATATCTATTCTAAAATATATTTAAAATAAGAAAATTAGTTAAGATACAAAAGTGAGTGATTAGGAATTTTGTTCAGTTAATAATTATGTGGAATTTATTAATGAAAAAATAAGGGGTTTGTGGTAGGGGGCTTTTATACTTGATCATAATTATGACCCAACTAGACCTACACATAATTATGACCCAACTAGACATACACATAATTATGACCCAACTATACATACACATAAGTATGACCCAACTAGACATACACATAATTATGACCCAACTATACATACACATAATTATGACCCAACTAGACATACACATAATTATGACCCAACTAGACAAACACTAACATCCATGATAGAAATAACGCTTGATTTCCGCATTTGAAACCTCTTCAGACATCCTTCAATTCTACTGATTAAGCTGTCTCCGGAATCTGAAAAGATAATTGTAAACAATTAAACGAAAGTGCAGCCTAATGTAACAGTCGTGTCCGATTCTTCTTCGATAATTTAGGCAGTGAAGACCTTTATGGCAGAATTAAGATTAGTTGGCTTGATTTGGTCAATTATTACTTAAATCAATATAGTTTCAAATAAAAGATAACCCACAATCATCTTCATTTGGTTACTTGATGAAGGTACACATTACGTGACCCCGCCTTAATTCAATTAAGTGCCGGGAAATCTTATATTTGCAGGATTTTATAACGGATATTTCCACAATAAAACAAGTTTAAAAAAATGCGATAACCTGTTTAAAATTACCTGTTAAATGTTTTAACTTTAATATGCAAACCTTTTCAGCCGAATTAAGGTTTTATTCATACCCCCAGCCAACCCCGTTTTCCTTTCCGTGAGAAGGGGTTGGATGGAGTTTGAAATTTAATACTCAGACCACGTAATGAGTTATTGATAATGTTGAAATGTTATTATTTAAAAAAAAAAAACACGCCCGATTCAGGTATGTTTTTGCTTAATTACTTTTGAGGGCTGGCGTGGCGCAGTCGGTAGCGCGGCGGATTTGTAACCGGAGGCCCCGGGTTCAATCCTCCGTGGTGCCACTGAGTTTCGTCGGTGTGTTCTTAGGCAAGACACTTTTCCTTAGCCTCGTCCGTCGGATGGGGACGTAAACCGGGCGGTCCCGTGTATCGGTCTATCCTCTGAGCACGTTAAAGAACCATAGGAATCTATTCGATAATAAGAGTAGGGCACGGCTCCCGGATTCCTATGTATTCCCTTCTCTCTGGGGCGGCTCTAAATAACCTATACTGTGTTGATGAGCCGTTAAACAACATTCAATTCAATTCAATTTTTAACATTTAACAAATTTTGTTCATCTAACGTGCACATCCTGCTACTGAATGAGCTCTTCCCTCTGACACAACTAGTATTTTGATTCATCCAGTACGTTTCGAGATAAGCCCTTCCAATTGTTCTCGTTCATGTACGCTTTCGTCATTTCAAATACTTTGGGATGGGAGGGCTAATCTAAGAGTCTATATGAATCGAAATACTTGTCTGCAATGGAGGAAAATGCCCACTTTGTAGGAGTATGCGCGCTTTACTAAAACAAAATGTTAAATATAATGAAAGTTATTAATCAAACACATACCTGAATCGAGCGCTTTGTTAATAATAACATTTCCAAAATCGATAAAGAAACTTACAAAATAGATTTTGCTCTTTTTTCAGTACTCAGTAATCAAAGATGAATATAGTACAACTCTTCACTTTCCATATCACACCTGATAGATCTATACATATTTCAAAATATGTTTTTGTGTTTGTTGTTTAATGATAAATAAATTACAACTCTCCTTTTTCGATATCATTCCTTGAACAATATCAATACCTCAGTCCTACGGACTTCGGTGTTGATACTGAATTCTCGGGATGATATCAAGGAGAGTGATAACTAATACTTACCAGGTATGGTAATATGTTGGTGTGCCAATGCCTGCAGACTGCTGATGAGCCAACATGTGCTCTGTACATTTCAAATAGTGTTCATTGGCACTAATGTTCCCTGACTGGCTACATTTCTTACTTCTGATGGAGTGTAATATTTTGAATTATCAGAATTTGGTTTTCTCTTTTTTCCAACCTTCTTCTGCCATGTAGAATGTATCAGGCTCCCGTTTTCGTTTTCTGCTTCTGGCATCAGTACTTTCATAATCATTCAATTTGTAAGTGTACACTCTTATCCTTCCTTTAATGCTCTGATATATGCAACGGACAAACTCTTCAATTCTTCACAATACGGAACCAGTTCTCTACGGAAGTGTTTGTATCTCTTGGCAGGGGTACTTCTAGCCTGATGACAGCCTTCAACATATGTGCAGCACAAATATGCAGAACAGTCAGGTCCTTTACTGTCTTCTCCTCTACTTGAATGCTGTAGCACATTTCTAAATATGTCAAGATACTTTGATTATATGTGACAATAACAGCATGAATATATGCCCAAGTTAAATCAACTTCAACTCGCCTTGGATTTCGGAGACATTTCGCTTTTTGTAAATTGTATTTGTGTTCCATTAATACTGATGTGATCCTAGGGTTGTAAGACTTTCACTAATGAATTCCAGTATTGGCACTGGAGGAGCACATTTGGTGTCACTCTGCATTACCATGGCATAATATAAAACTTTTCTTTTTTTTATCCAGTTTCTTTATTATTGTCACAGTTGCATCTTAATAAATACAACCATTGCCACTACGAACGTGTTCCTTAGCTAACAGTAACTGTTGTCCGCTGAAGAGCATGACACATAGCGGATCGATCATAGTCATCTGAACATAATGTACCCTTTCATAATTTCATTTTCAACATCCAGTTCATTCATCAAATGTTTATTATAATTAGTTCCGTGACAGGATCTGAGTGAATTATGTTTCTATAATTACACTCTGCCAAAGCATTCTTGAAAGCCCATTGGGACGGTGGCGTTTGATGTTTGTCTATTATCTTTTCTTAATGGTTTATTCTCTTGTTGCTCTGGCTTCTGCCAAGTCATTGAGTACCTTCATTGTGGCTTTCTAGGCTATTGTTTTTTTTTGTATTATATTTACACGAGCATATTTGTGTTTTACTTATATTGCCTATTGATGCTGCCTTGTTGGTTAGAGATTAAATCATGGCGAGGATTTCTTTATTTACACTGTCCTGTTTTAATGGGTTGACAGTAGAGTAAGTGTGAGGTTTGGTGCACCTTAGAACCGGTTAAAAACCCCAGTGGCCTACTCTGCCACTGACCGTTCCAAGGTGGTAGCCCTATTGTCAACCCTTTTGTGTTTGTGATTTCGTTTGCATTCTTTATTACTTTTGCCTTTTCGTTTGTCTATTTGCGTGTTTGTTTTTGTGTTTTGTGGTTGACTGTCGTCCTTGAATGCTGCTTTCCCTGTCCGATATTTTAATCCTTCTTGAAGACATTTCTGGCCTGGCATTCGGTTAAATTCTCGTCTGCTGTCATCGACCATCATATAAAACCTTACATGTTTTGAAAATGACGTAAAACACCATACAAAAAAACATGTCATCATTGATGACAAATGTCCCCGATAAAGAGTACTATGCATAGTAAACATGTATACAGGCAACAACCGGTGAATGATTGTATTTGAATGAGTAATCTGTTTTTGAAAGGATTTGAGAGGAAAACAGACAAACATGCAATGCAATTACTATAAGAGGGCTGTTCAAATAGTCAGTGGACTTTTTCGATATCTCACTCATTTTTTGACGTAAACCTTTAAGATTCACAAATTTTGTAATTGAACTCATAAGAAATCAAAAGATTTCCACAGAAATTCGATACCATGTCTTGTTGCGTTGCAATGAATGATCTACTAGGTCGAGAAACCCATCTACAGAGCAGTCCAAAATAATCCTATTTTAAAACGGCATTTCGGGAATGGCTAAATGAAAGGTAATTCGTTGGCAAAACTAAGCAGATTGTCATTCCTATTACAAAATTTCTCAAAGTTATAACAAAATGACAACTATGAAATTTTATAATATTGAACAAGGAGAATTATGATAAAAATAAAACGGTAGATTTTACGTTGAAACTGATGTCAGACAAAAGCATGGAGCACTAAAGTGTTAATAAAATAGTAAATAATATCATCTTTTAATAAAACAAAAAAGGTAATATAAAAATGAAATATAAAGACTTAAATTTTTAAAATCTTACACATTTTCTTCAAAATATACATGTATGTGTTAATAATAAATAAAGAATACCGAAATATATTAAATAAATAAATCTTCTGGAATGACTATGCTATTGTTTTCTAAATACTTTGAATAGTTATGCTAAAGTCGATCGAATCCATATGATCTCTTTCCGGAGTTGGGATATAGTTATAAAACATGATTAATGCTGTAATATATTTATTTATTATTTATATAAAGAAGGATAAAAATATCGGACAGGGAAAGCAGCATTCAAGGACGACAGTCAACCACAAAACACAAAAACAAACACGCAAACAGACAAACGAAAAGGCTAAATTAATAAAAAAGGCAAACGACATCACAAACACAAAAGGGTTGACAATAGGGTTCCGCCTTGGAACGGTCAGTGGCAAGGTAGGCCACTGGGGGTTTAAGCCGGGTCTAGGGTGCACCATATACCCGTTTTCGGGCATTCGTTGATTTACATATATAGTTTATATTACTACCATATCATCCCTTATTTTTTAATAGTTTTATCCTGATATATTTACATTAATTTTTAATTAATCCTTCATTTATTCATATTTCGTCAGTTTTTGCGCACAATATGACCTATTTATGTGTCGACGTGCCGTAAAACAACATTCATTCATTCATTCTAGGGTGCACCAAACCTCACACTTACACTACTGTCATCCCATTAAAACAGGACAGTGTAAATAAAGAAATCCCCGCCATGATATAAACTCTAACCAACAAGGCAGAATAATATAATAATCTAAATAAGTAGCAATTACGTTTAATATTTATAACATGTTTCACCTTTTATAACGTTAGGTTGTTGTTGGTTTTCAAGGTGACGTCATAGCACACAAATGACGTGTTCCGTGGCGTCAGTGGGGTTGTAAAAAGACATATTTCTTGAAATCTGTTTCAAATAATTTTATATTTACTGATGTGAAAGTGAAAATGTAGACATTTATTTCCATATAATTCAATTTACCTGATTTATAAAAGTTTGTTTACTAATAAAAATGTCCAAGTAATATTTGGCGGCCCTCGTATGCTACATATTCAACTTTAATCTAGCTGGTTGTTAAACTTGAACCTGATCTCACGCCAATAAGCATTATGACAAGTTCCGTTAACATTGGATTAGAATTATTAAATTATTTACCCCACGTCGAAAAGGTAAATAATATTCAAGAAATCCGGAGCCAGACCATAACGCAGGTGTGACATATGTGATTTGGGCTGATTCTTGATATTATGCCCATAAGCACTGTTTACAATTTGTTTAACATTGGGTTACTGAGCGTACATTGTCAATTCTGACAGTTTTCGTTAATCAAGAGACCATAACTCTTAGTGTTAATGATGCAAGCTGGCTTGCAATTAAACTTGACTGAGCTAAAGAGCAAATAAACAATGTGACCAAGGTTGAAGATGATTGGATTCAATTGGGCAACATTTTTTTGATGGACGGACAAATGAACGGACGGAGGGAAATTCAATCGGCATGTGCCTTCCGTCCGACAGTTCGTAATCAAGGAAATGAAAAAGGTTTCTTTATAAACAAACAAGACGCCCAAGAGGGACTGTGGACGCTATACTGGCTAAAGATAAAGTTTATGTTTAAGGGGTCATGACTCTGTCAAAAATCATTCAACCGGTACATGGCAATGACATATGCAACTAGGCTTGGTACTGATCACCCTTGCCAAGTTTCGTTGAAATCATGAAGTTTTGGAGAACTAGTATGTACACAGTTAGTGTATTAAAACCTATAAGGGGTCATAACTCTGCCAAAATTCATTTAACTGGAACACGGGAATGAAATGCGCAACTAGGCTTGGTACTGATCATCCCCGCCAAGATTCGTTGAAATCCGGCTGAGGGATCAGGAGAATTAGTTGGAACAACGTTTGTCTATTAAAACCTTGAAAGGGCCAAACAATATTCAACCAAAATACAGCAATGACAGGTGCACAAAAACGAATTATCCCTGCTAAAAGTTATTTAAATCCAGTTCAGAAGATGTTCAGAAAAGACTAATCTGGACACAGTTTGTGTATTAAAACCTTTAAAGGGACATAACTCTGCCAAAAAGCATTCAACCGGAATATGGCGAAGAAATGCACAACTACGCTTGATACTGATCATTCTTTTCAAGTTTCGTTGAAATCTGGCCAGGAGTCTAGGAGAACTAGCCCCGAAATAAATTGGGTATCAAAACGCTTTAAACGGCCATACCTCCACCAAAAATATATAAATCGAAACGCAAAGATAATATGCACAACAAGCCTTGGTGATAATCATCCCTGCAAAGTTTCGTTGAAATCCGGAGGGCAAAAGGTTCAGGACAACTACTTTAAACAAAGTTTTTGTATTAACACCTTTATAGGGCCATAACTCTGCCAAAAATCATTCAACCGGAACACGGCGATGATATGCACAACTAGACATGGTACTAATAATCTCTAAACAGTTTCGTTTAAATCCGGCTAGTGTTTCAGGATAACTAGTCATGACAATGTTGTGTATTAAAACCTTTAAAAGGCCATAACTCCGCCAAAATCATTCAACCAGAACAAGGTGACGATATGTACAACGATGCTTGGTACTGATCATACCTACACATTTTCACTGAAATCCGGTCAAATGAAGGCCCTTCCGTCAAGGGCCATAACTGCGGTGTTACTATTCCGATTTGGTTGTATTTTGAACTTGTTCAAGCTTTTATTGATACTAACAAGCTGGTAAAGTTTGGTAAAGAATGGATAAAAAGTAAGACCCTATCCGAGGCTATCGTCTTAACGAGGCAAAATATGGAAAAAAAATAAAATTAAATCAAGGGCCATAACTCCGCTGTTACTGGTCCGATCTGGCTGGTTTATGAATTTGTCTGATGGTAACAATCTGGTAAAGTTTGGTAAGATCGGATGAAAAATGAAGGCCGTATCGTCTTTTAACGAGGTAAAAATACAGCAATTTTAACTAAATCAAGGACCATAACTCTGGTGTTACTGGTCGATCTGGCTGCTTTTAAAACTCTTCCGAGCTCTTATAAAGTTTGAAAATATCCGATGAAACATGAAGGCCCTATCGTGTTAACGAGGCGCAAATATAGCATATTTAAGAAAATTAAGGGCCATTACTCCAGTGTAACTGGCCCAATCTGTTCCGAGCTTTCATTGATATCAACAATATGTTATAGTTTGGTAAAGATCGGATGAAAAATGAAGGCCCTATCATTTTAACGAGGCAAAATATAGCTATCTTAACTAAATCAAGGGCCATAACTCCGTTGTTACCAGTCCGATCTGGCTAATTTTTTAACTTGTCCCAGCTATCATTGATATTAACATTCTGGTGAAGTCTGGTAAAGATCAGATGAAAAATGAAGGCCTATTGTCTTAACGAGGCAAACTACAGCATTGTTAACTAAATCAAGGGCTGTGACTCCGTTGTTACAGGTCCGATCTGGTTGGTTTATGAACTTGTCTGAGCTTTCATTAATATTTAACAATGTGGTAAAGTTTGGTAGACATGGATGAAAAATGAAGGCCTCTCGTCTTAAAGAGAAAAAAGATACCGACGGAGAACTCGGCTCCATTAAAAATAAGGTTAGCACCAACTGACATTTTCAATTTATACGAAGAAATCAACCAGAATTAAAATTGTCATTAAACATGTATAACTGTCACTTAACTTTTCTTGAATGATTGAAACTGGATTTAGCACAAAATTATCAATTATTGCTCATATTTGTTATTCTGTAATATGTTTCCACAACCCTATTTGCCTTTTGTCTTCAAGAAACATTCTTGAAGACAAGTGATAAGATATCTTTTAAACAATACTCACTATACAATCATATTTGTGATACCGGGGGCAAGGCGACTGGTGGAGTTTCGATAATCGTTAATCGAGAAATTCCTCACAGACCTGTTGCGTTGAAAACAAATTTGCAAGCTATTGCGGTCAGTGTTACTATGCACAGAGTCTTTACAATATGTTCCTTATATTTACCACCTAGTTCTTCACTAGACTCTAAAGATCTAAATCACCTAGTTGCACAATTGCCATCACCTTTTATACTCTTGGGCGATTTTAATGCACACAACTACATCTGGGGTTGTAAAGATATAAACGATAAAGGCAAGTAAATTGAGGATTTCTTAGCAAAAACAATTTGTGTCTTTTTAATAATAAGTCACATACTTATTTACATCCTGCTACAGGCTCTCATTCTTCCATTGATTTAACAATATGCGGTCCAACGCTTTTGATGGATTTTTCGTGGAGTGTTGGAGACGACCTCTGTGGAAGTGACCACTTCCCATATTTCTTGAAAAATATCGGCCCTCCACTTCTCGAAAAACGCAACGATGGAAACCTCGCAAGGCTGATTGGACTACGTTTCAATCTCTTTGCGAGGAACAATTAAAGCCTTCCGTTTTCGAGGATGTCGAAGACGCAACTGCTCTTTTTACCAAAACTCTTCACGATATAGCTGATCAAACCATTCCAAAAACCTCGACAAATCCTAAACGCCCACATAAACCATGGTACGACGATGACTGCAAGAAGGCAGTCAGCGATCGTAAAGCTGCATTAAATAATTTTAACTTGCGGCCAACTCAAACAAATTTAGATAACTTTAGAGTTTTTCGTGCGAAAGCTCGTCGTACTATTAAGGATAGGCAAGAGGAAATCCTGGAGATCTTACGTCTCTAGGCTGAATTCTCGCTCATCTCTTAAGAAGACATGGGACATGGTCCGGAAAATAAGTGGTAAAGGTAATTCTAGTTCTGTAAATCATCTAAAACAGAAATGGAGATATAACATCTGTCAAAGATATTACAAACACTTTGGCCAGAAACTTTTTCAAAAAACATTTTCTTCTGAAAATTGTCAAACAAAATTTTCTTGAAAATTAGAAACAAAAAGAACAGAAGAAGCTGAACTTCAAGTCGAAAAACTTGGAAAAATACAATAAACTATTCACTCTCAAAGAACCTTCGAGAGTCCCTTAAAAAGGCTCATGATACATCAGCTGGTTCTGATGATATCCATTATCAATTACTAAACATTTACCTGAATTCTGTCTCTCTACCCTTCTTGATATATTTAATAAGGTTTGGGTGACGGGAAACTTCCCCGATTCTTGGCGGGAAGCAATCGTTATTCCAGTCCCCAAACCTGGAAAGGATCATAAGGACCCAATAAATTATCGCCCTATTGCTTTAGCGAGTTGTATAATGTAAAACCATGGAACGAATGATTAATGAGAGACTAGTTTGATACCTGGATTCCAACAAGCTGATAACAAAGTATCAAAGTGGATTCCGGCGCCAACGAGGCACAACAGACAATCTCATCTTGATTTGAATTATTTATTAGGAAGTTTCATAAAAAGAACATCTGTCGCTGTATTTTGTGACTTGGAGGAAAACTTATGATACTGCATGGAAGTATGGTATTATGAAATGATCTTCATGATCTTGGTCTAGAGGCCGATTACCCATGTTATAGAGAAATTCTTAGATGATAGACAATTTCGAGTCCGAATGGGTCAACGCTCTCTGATATCATGAACAGGGATGAGTGTTCCACGGGCAGCATACTCTCCGTCACACTTTTTAATATGAGATTAATAGTATAGTAAAATGCATCAATCCAGGTGTGGATTGTTCGCTATATGTTACGACTTTGTTATATGTTTCGTGCAAAAAACATGAATACTATCGAGAGAGACAATTACACAATGTCTCAATCACTTGCTGAACTGGTCTGAGAAAAATGGTTTTAATTTGTCTAAATCTAAAACTATTGTATGCACTTTTGTCAACTTCGTAAACATCATGAAGGCCCTCATCTAACACTAGATGGGTCACCAATACCAGTAGTGGATGAAACAAAATTCCTGGGTCTATTTTCGACCGTAAATTTACGTTCATACCCACACCTTAAATACTTGAAGGCCACATGCCTTAAAGGCTCTTAACGTACTAAAGTTGTTGCAAACACTAATTGGGAGCAGATCGAAAAGTAGCTAGGCAGTTGCGACTTTACAGATCTCTTATAAGATCCAAACTGGACGACGGCTCGATAGTATATTGGATCCGACTCGCAAGCGTACTTGCAAAGATGCTCGACCCTATACTTAATCAAGGATTACGACTCGCCTTAGGGTGCTTTCGTACATCCACCAGCTGAAAGACTATATGTTGAAGCTAATGAACCATCACTGTCTAATGACGAGACGAATTAGCTCTTCAATACGCCATTAAATTAAAGTCTAACCCTTCCAAAACCCAACTTTCGATAATGTTTTTAATCCAGTTGTGAACCCTCTTTTTGATCGAAAACCGAAGGCCATTCGACCATTGTGGTACTTCGTATTAAACAAAATTAAGAGACAATCTGAAAATCGACCTAAATTGATGCCAAGTACAAAGTACCGACAAATTCCACCGTGGACTTTGGAAACACCAAACAATTATTTTTGATCTTTGTAATAAGACAAATCCAGTTACAGCCATCTGTCTTTCAAAAGCAAATTAATTAAATTAAATCGAAATAGAGTAACTTTCAACATAAACACAGATGACTCTAAAGATTGAGATAAGGTAGCTGCAGCAGCTGACTTGCACAAACACAGCATAAAGAGCCGCCTGCCTGACAAGGCCTATTGAACATGCCTTATAAATTATATTCAGGAATCATGATGTAGGACATTTTGTAATATTTTTTGATTCCCTTTCATCTCTGCAAGCACTGGGTAATATGAAACCATGAATCCCAGTTGTGCTTTAACTTTTAGAAAAGTCAATTCTCTTATAATTGATAATTTATTATTTTCTGCTGGCTTCCAAGCCATGTAGGATACGTGGTAATGATAGAGCTGATAGTGCTGCTAAGGCAGCAATATATTTACATATAACTAATACCAAATTTACCTTATACTGATTTAAAAAGTTGTAGTACACATATATTCGTAACTCCATGGCAAGGCCGCTTGGGATTTGTCAGTTAACAAAAACTCCATCCAATTAAAGCCGTTCTCGGAGATGGTCTTCTTCTAGTAGACCCCATTTCGTCGAGAGGAAGTTGTCCTAGCCCGGTGCAGGATAGGGCATACACGTTATACTCATTTCATATTTATACAAGGTGAGCATTACCAGAATGTATACCCTGCTTTGCACCGTTAACGGGCTAACCACATCTTACCTGGAAGTGTAGACTTTGATCTATGCGGTCAAAAGGTACTACAATGTTAATACTATGAAAGAGTTATTTGATACTGTAGATTTTAGTCCTTGTTTTAGATATCCTGAAAGAGATCAAGACTATATAAATCATTGTAATGTGTTTTTAATAATATTGACATTGTTTATATACCCGTTGACGGGCATTTGTTGATTTACATACATAGTTTATATTGTCACCTTATCATCTCCTTATTTTTTAATAGTTTTTATCTTTATATATTTACATTAATTGTTAATTAACACTTCATTTTTCATAATTTTTAGCGCACATATATGACCTATTTATGTGTCGACGTGCCGTAAAACACCATTCATTCATCAATGAGGTGCACCTTTTCCGCAGCTCCACAAAACTGCACGTGAAAGCATACAGAAACAGCGATGCCGCCCCGCCTGTTTAAACCGTAAATTTTCATTTTTGCTGATATATGCACGAGACCTAATGGTTTTCGGAGATGGCATTAATGACAACAATTGTTATTCCAATGAGGGGCACCTTTCAGCACCACAAAACCGTATGTGAAAGAATACAGAAACAGCGGAATACCGCCCCGCCTCTGTTGGACGTAAATTTCATTCTGCTGTTCTGCTGAAGAATGAGAAAAAGAAGCATTCTGCTGATATAAAAGCGCGGAAAACCTAATGTTTTAGTTTTCGGTGGATGGCATTAATGACGAATGTTTTTTTATTTCGATGAGGTGCACCCTTTTCAGCACCAAAAAAACGCTATGAAAAGCATACAGAAACAGCGGGAATGCCGCCCCGACCTGTTTCACGTAAATTTGCATCTGCTGATATATGGCGAAAAACTAATGGTTTCGGTGTTGACATTATGACAACCAATATTTCAATGAGGTGCACCTTTTCAGCACCAAATAAAACGCATAAAAAGCATACAGAAGCAGTCGGAATGACGCCCCCGCCCTGTTTGACGTAAATTTTCATTCTGCCTGTTCTGTGGCATAATGAGAAAAGAAGCAGAATTTCATTCTGCTGATATTAGCGCAAAAACTAATGGTTTTCCGGTGATGACATTGATGATAAAAATGTTTATTTCGATGACGTGCACTTTTCAGCACCAAAAAAACGCATGGAAATGCATACAGAAACAGCGGAATGCCGCCCGCCCTGTTCCACGTAAATTTTCATTCTGCTGATATCTATGGTTTCGTGTGATGGACATTAATGAATTTTTTTTTATTTCGATAAGGTACACCCTTTGAGCACCAAAAAACGCATGTCTTTGAAACTTATTCATCATGCTGTTTTGCCGTTCTGCTGGCAGAATGAGAAAAATAAGCAAGTCTCATTCTGGCTGATATATGGCGGCGAACACAAATGGTTTTCGGTAAGGGACATTAATGACAAAACATGTTATGTAATGAGTGCACCTTTTCAGCACCAAAAAAACCCGCAGTGTGAAAGGCATACAGAAACAGTGGATTTTCATTCTGCTATATATATGACTCGAAAAACTAACGGTTTTCGGTGATGACATTATCATGGATCTCACGCGGGAATCATGAGATTCACACGTAGATTAACACGCATGTCAGTGTGTATTGTTTAATGATATTGGTGCATGAATAACAGGTGATCATACGTTTTTGGTATTTTCAGTTTTCTATTGAACTTTTTGATAAATATTATAACAGTAAAGCCCACTGTGACGGTGATAATATTCGTAGAATGTAGCTAAACTTTAACGCATATCTTCTATTTGTGTCGTGGTAATAATATGGTTAGCAAAGTAAATATGGTCAGATGCCACATGTGATTGTGTTTAGTTCAAAAGCGGCAATTTATTTTAAAAATATAAATGTAGAGAACGAAAAAATTATGAGTCTGAGGCATGGAATTTAAATTAGAGGTCCAGCCTAAAAGGGGTAAAATGATAAATAGATACACTAACAAAATACAATAATCAATACAATTGACTGATTGCTTTTCATTTTCCCACTACACATATAACACATGTATTACCGCAGGTGCGGAACCAGCATTTCAGCTTAGCAGGGTGGAGCCCAATGTTGGGAGTGAGAGTGGATGGGGTGTGGGTGGGAAGAATTGCATTTTTAAGTGTACTTTTCGGAGTTTATTGGATGGCAGCTGCTTTTCGTCCCATGTTTATGCTTTGACTAGGCACCAACCCCCTAATCGTAGCCTGAGCAATAACACCATATTTATAAAATACAAAACGCCATGACACATGCGCAAATGACGTGGGGGAGGGGGAAACAGTTTTTTTGTGTATATATATTTTAATAATTTAATAATATTATATTGTGTTATTGGCGTGTTGTTCTTTTCCCGGTCAAATCCGGAATCTCCGTTTCATCAGTTTATTAATTTTGATTCTGAGTTGGTAAACTCTGACTTACAATGGTTAAAATGTATAGCTCGTATTATAAAATGTTTTTATGGCGGGCCTTTTTCATAGTTTCGATTTTATACAGGAATGTTGTATTACAACTTAATATTGAGTGATGAAATAATGACTAAAAAGGGATTTGAATTGAATTGAACCTTGTTTAACGGCTCGTCTACACATTAAAGATTATTTAGAGCCGCCCCCAGAGCAAGATGAATTTGGTAATATAACGTATTGAATGGTGAAATATTTATTAAATGAGTACATTGGAATTGAATGGATCTTTGTTTAACGGATCATTAGCACATTATAAGTTATATATACCAAGCCCAGTAATCGACGTCATCAGCATGTGTGCACGTGATGATCATCCGTAACGAATATTTGTCCTCGGACCGGTAAGAAACACACGCATTTCAGCTCTAATTCTAGTCCATAAAGATATAATTGTGTCTAAAGTATCGCAAACATGGTAAAAGACTCGAGTTTAATATTTCACTCTGCTAATGACTTAGCAAATTGAGAGCGAATAAGATGAAAGTTAAAATGAAAAAACTCCGCTGAGAATCATCTCGCTAAATAACTTTCTTTTACCAAAGCACCTTGAGTCGACTTTGTGCAGACACTTGCGTCCCTGGATCTATCAAGTATTTTGTGTGCAAGAGGTGAGGTGAAACCCCCAACTTTCTTGTTGTCAGGTCCCGAAAACGAAGACTTATTGTGATTTTGAAGGAGATATGTGGAGTAATCGCGGACAATACCGGCACAATTCATTAATCGCTGTTTCGGCCAGTGGAAAACAGACAGATATGCACCAACCCTGCAAGTCATGAAACTACTCTGTCTGGAAAACAAAGACATCGGCTTACCATTGCAGATGACATATTTGTCTTTGCTGATGATCATGGAAGATCTTTTTCATCATAGGAGGAAGCAGACTCAGAATGGATTAAATTTTCACCACATCAAAAACAATCGTGGTGCAATTCTCCTGACAGACATACTGATCCTGCTTTCCAAAAGTTTGTTTCAGTAAAACAACCATATGTCATGTTTGGGCCTGGGATTATTAAAAATGTGAAACAAATTAGTAGAGGTTAAGGAGTTTGATATTTGCTCTTACAACCCACACTACATGCTTTACAAGCTGTGTTTTGTAGGGAGAGCACGACTGTCCCCATTGAAGATGATTAGAAAGCACAGAGAGTTTGTATATCAATTTGGATTGCCTCGACCAGCAGCATGAATTTCCGGATGCTCTTCAAAAAAAGTACGAGATCACGGAGGAGGATAGTGTGCTGCCTTATGGCAAACCTCTTTACACCGGATGGTCAAATACGTTTCGCGTAAATTCAAAGGCCAAACTTTCAAGTGCTTTTGTGGCACCATACTGACCAACTATTAACCAACGCAGAGAACAATTCGAGAGATAACGTTATTGGAACTTGACTGGACTATTGGTGATATTGCGTCCTAATAGATGGTTTGACATTCTGTTCAAAGAGCCTTGACACAGAAGAAGGAATCAATATTGGGTGGGATGATATGGCAGCCAATAAACTGATTGATATTGTGTTTGTAGAAAGTGAATGACAATGTATAGAGGAGTAATGAGCTCAAATGATGTAATATATTTCCATGAAAAATGCATGTTATCTTATAAAGCTATACATTTTATTTGTTAGTAACGTAAATAAGTTCAATTCATTTTGGTGAATATGCTGAAATTGCTTTATTTGTTACATATGATTAATATATGAAGACATTAGAATGTTAAAAATGTGCGTATTATTCTGTGTTGCTTTTTTTAAATTGGTAACGTAAAAAGTACGGAAGAGACGTGTAAATTATATACAAACTTCCATTTCATTCAATGTTTGCCTAGTATAGCTTTAAACAAGTATAAAGGGAAAAATACAGATCTATATCCATGTTTTTACATGAGGAAACACATATAGCTTGACATAATTTCATGTCTGTTTAAAGATTAAAGATTCAAGATTTTTTTATTAAGTAACGAAACCTTACAATGTTCTTGTTACGTGATACAATGAATATTATTATATACAACAGTCAGTCCATGATAGTATGTGCATAGACTAAAGGCAATGAGCAAAACATGAAATATACGGAAAGATACACAAACATATATTGATCGTGAGGTTGTATTGAAAAAATAATAAACCAATGCAATGGGTATGTATGTACATATATACACATTGAAATATCATGAAGAACGTTAAAGCATATAGATGTGCAAAAGATGGTGTAGTATTTACTTAGGTGACTATTAACAGTACATTTTTCATGACGATTAACTATGTTTTGTCCGAATAAATTGTCCGCTTGATATACAAATTTCAAAGTTTAGAGATAACAGAACAACTAACAGCACTGCATTAGCCTCATAAATTTATAACGCTTAGGTCTAACAAAGTAACGTGATTTAATATATTGTTTTCCGAATGTCAGTGTATGCCTAGACCTATACAAATAAAGAGGTATTCGTCCTTCCAGATCACCAGAATTGCAAATTAAACAGTAGCGTTGGTCATGGTCGATTCTGTGTTAACACCATAACGACCTGTTTCAATCCGCAGTTGATGCGAAGACAGTCTTACCTTAGTAAGTGCAATACGAAATTTCTGTGGATTTTATCAGGATAATACTCATAATTGAAAGTGGTCTTAAATAGTCTGTATGTACACCAAGATCGACTGTAATTAACAGTAGTTTAACATGGATTGATAAAATTGATCGATTATTCTTTGCTTGAACAAAAGATGAAAAGTAGCATAAATTACCACCATCTGGGTTTGTCCATACATCAGAAAAACGGATCATTTAACAATGGGTTTGACAGGAGAAACCCAATTAGTTTTACCATATGACAGTCGAATGTTAATGACATGTACAAATGTTGTAAAATGATATTGGTCCAGATCTAACAATTTTGCACTAATACTAACAATACGGACATATCTATTACATACATAGGATATCTACATAACTCACCATATATAGCAGCATACAAAGTAGATTGTTTTACATGCAACAGGAGATAAAAGGAACTTTAGTGAATTCTTTCAATTTCTAGTATTTTTAACTAAATCCCCATATTTCACAAGCATAATTTAATATAGAGCTGACGAAGGCATCAAATAGTTGCTGACATATGTACTAGGTTTCAGGGGAATAGTTACGTATATTAACAAGTAAAGTATTAGTGCTTTAAACACTTTACCAGCTAATGTTTCTTGGTTTAAATATAATAACTGTATAATTTAAAGACAGTACCAGATAATTGAACTGTCTACCGTTTCCATTGGTATATTATCGTAAGTCCATTTCTCGTCATTTTGATTGGACCTCGTTTTCTAAAAACAACAATTTTACTTTATCGGGATTTACTTGTAGTCCCCAATAACTGCAATAGAATGTAGAAGATCTAAACTTTTTTGAGGTCATTGGGTGATTTACCTACTATCACCATGTCATCGGCACATATCATAGAATAAAGAAGAAATATCATCAAGATTATCCAGAATTAACATCATTCATTAAAAATAGTTCTATATCTTCTAGAAATAGTGAAAATAATATCGGAGACATTACCTCCCATTGTATTAAGCAACCGGAGCACTCAAAATAGTCTGAATATGTTTTAAAAGCCTCTAACGCGGGCTTTAACTTTAGAATACG
>JAWPHD010016692.1:0-48499 GCA_037043455.1 Cyrtodaria siliqua
CAAGATGGCTGACAACTTATTTACATATAGTATACTAAAACGTTTTTCCATGTCATTCTGTTCACTTTAAATGGGGATTTCTTGTACCATTCTTTATTTGCAAGTGCTTTATTGTAGTTAGTAGTGTGGCTCGGTGCTTCGGTGAAAATACAACCAGTGGTTCTAGGCCCATTCTCTATATTTTATTTCGATGTAAATGGAGGACACCCTGACATGTTCATTGGTGTTTGGCGCCATTTAAACTGTTCTGTGTTGGTGAGCCTTAAAATTCAATTAAATTATATACCGCAATATTAATGTTTTGATCGGAACAAGGCTCTGCCGAGTTTCAAATCAAAACTGTTATTCCGAGGGTTGGGCTTTTCCTTTTTGCAATTATTTTTCCGGGTACTGTTGAGTACTCATAGCATATATAAATAAATGATTTTATTGATCACGCATTAATCTGTTTTAAAGGAATTAACCCGCCAAATAACGGCAAAATAACACTACAAAACCGTTTATCAAAACTCTATCCAGGTGTGCAGGTCATATAATAATGTATATATATATGTGCTTATTAAAGGGACACACGGCAATCTTGATTTTTTAAAAACTCACGGCGTCCCGTTAGTTTTTCTCTTCACTTGCATTTGTTCAATCATTAATAGTAATTGTTAGAATAGTTCAAAGCAAATTATTTTTACATATTACTAACTTTTTATAATAGTGCATCAATAATATATTTAAAAAAATGGTGAAATAATGAAGATAATTGAAATTTCAAGTTTTTATTTAATCATATGCAAGCAGTTTTAAAGTCAAAATGACGCAGGATAAGTAAATTGAGGAGCAAATTTTAATGTTTGAATAAAACTCAAGATTGCCATGTATCCCGTTAAAACTATAGTTTTGTTAAAAAAAAAAAAAAAAAAAATGTAACGTTATTTATATTGTGAAGTATTTTAAATCATCAGCATGACTTAGGTGTATCTTCCTTTTCACTTACTTTTTGTATTCCAATTTAAGTATCAGGGTTATCTCCCATTTAGTTAAAACATACTATTTAAAGGGAGTACATCAGGCTTTTCAAAGGGGTCTAGGGCTCCGACTTAAAATTGACAAATAATGATATCTTCTATTTTAAAGCGCCTAAACATAACGAATGATTCTAAAAATGACCCCTTAGTTACAAGGAAATTCATTCTGTAAAGTAAGACGTGCTATCCTAGGTTACGCACCAGGGTTAATTTCAGCATTGTATGCCCGATTCCGTCGTAGTTATATGGTGGATTCGAAGTTTAGACCTTCTCAATATGGTCCGAACATCATATTTTGATGGATATAAGTGTTTTATCATGAATTGGAACATTTTTATAATTTAAGATATTTCTAAAAAAATCCTGATTTACTCCCTTTAACATTTAAAAATACAAATAAGGTAAAGAGCAAGATTAAACATTGCAAAATAACTGTTATTGGTCTCAAGTTATATAAACCGCTAAAACAATCGACAATTTCCTTGCCATTATAAAGATATAGGGAAACAAAGTTTACCATTTGAGAAATTACCTCCCTTAACATTGAAATAAGAGCGAAATTTTATTTCTGTAACCACATGTTGCTATTGTTTTCGCATATTTCTTTTGAGACCTATTCCCTTAATATGACTGATAATGATGTAAGTCATACTGCCAATGACAGCCTCTACACATATCCTAGAATCTGGTCAACGGGATTTATATGTTATTTTCTTGCTAAATTTATTTTTATCAGTATATAATTACACTGAACAAAATTTCTAAGTATCAACTTTTGTATCTTAAAGGGAGTACATCAGGATTTTTCTAGAAATATCTTGCATTATAAAAACGTTCCAATTCATGATAAAACACGTATATCCATCAAAATATGATGTTCGAACCATATTGTTAAGGTTTAAACTTCAAATACACCATATAGCTAGGACGGAATCGGGCATAAAATGCTGAAATTAAACCTGGTGCGTAACCTAGGATAGCATGTATTACTGTACAGAATGAATTTCCTTGTAACTAAGGGGTCATTTTGAGGATCATTCATTATGTTTAGGCGCTTTAAATAGAAAATATCATTATTTCTCAATTTTAAGTCGGACCCCTAGACCCCTTTGAAAAGCCTGATGTACTCCCTTTAACTCCTTTTTCTTATTTTAAATATATTTTAGAATATATATATGATAAGTATTTTGTTTTGAACTATAGTTTGTAAAACATTTATTTTTTGTTTAAATTGTTACATCTTTTGAGAGTTACTCTCCCTTTATATGAAAGTACGAAATGTGCTGATAAAACACGTAACATGAGTCAAAGATCGCTTAAAGATATACACTTCTTAAAATTTGTATGAAACAATAGAAAAAAACATAAAAAGTTGACACATTTATCGCAGATTATTCGTCTATAAAAAAAAAATGAAATATGAATAATCTTAAATTACCTCCATTTAAATTGAATATTGTTTTGAAATGCAAGTAACTGTAATTCAGCGTTAACATTAAATAGTTCGATAATTTCTTTTGCAAACGCATTTGTAGTGGTAATGCTAGTAAAACATGATGTCAAAATAATTTTAACTGGCATATTTTAGAATTAGGAACATCGAAAGCTTCACTAATTCGAAGTACTTAATAAAATCCTATATACCCAGTTGTATAAGTGTTATAACTTATTTCTAAGAAAACACATTGACTTAAAAGTTTTAAAATATGTTCATGCAATTTAAGTTAGTTGCCAAAACGAGGAGAAATAAATGGTAAGAAAAAGAAAACAAGAAAAACTCATGAAAATACATAATTTTTGGTTGTTATGAATGCGTGTTTCTGAATGTCGGAGTACTATGAACGCTTCATTTCCGGTCTGACTTGTGTATCTATTTTTCTTGCGTGAGTCACACTATTCGATGTAAAATCGGAATCTCCGTAATAATGGAGTTGAGGGGCCAACACATAGATACGAGGGCTGATAACAAATACGTAGATTATTATTATAGTTTGTCTGGTTTGTTTTGTATGGTATACGTCATTTTCAACACATTTAATGTTATAGGCTATATGACGGTCGATTTTTTTTGTGGTGGAGGCAGACCATGTACTTTTCCTGCGTATTTAATCAGTACTGTACACCTCCCGTCATTCGATACTCGATACTCGAGAATCGATACTTCCTCACTTACCCCCCAGTGGGATTCGAACCCGCAGCGGTGAAAGGCGAATGCTTTCAACGGAACGTCGTTAACCATTCGGCCACGGAGACGCTTGGATGTATTATTGTAAGACTCGGACTTTTCAATGTGGATACATGAAACTCTGTATAAATTGTACAGACGGGACAAGGGCTCATAACACATACGAAGACTTCTTGTGGGACACAGACCTTTCAGTTTAAAAACATTAAAATAACCCACATACACAGGAGGTCTGATAACAATTGACAAACACTTTTCTAGGTAGAAACATGAAGTATAAGGATGATACAACGACACCATTTTGTATGTTTGTAGAACAGGTTCAGCAGATACATTGTTATATACTACTCAAAATAATTTAAGGACCATGTATAGATGTGGGTCATTTTTTAAGGTGGTGTAATTAAATAATGTATTCTCCTTTTTCAGATTTTAAGTTTAGTTGTATTATTTTACAATTGTTACGTTACACACACGTATTAACTGTTTATATGAATATGAAATCCATCATATTGAAGATTAAGTAAATATTACTGTTCTATTTTGTGGTCCTTAAATTATTTTGAGGATCATATTTATTATACAATAGCGATAATACGTACCAGTTTATTATTATGCCATTTTGCAAAAAAAATGGAAAAAAGAAATATGCTCGACAATAAATAATACTGCCATCCCGTCCGCTGTTAGATGCATATCGAGACAGTTTCAACTCCACCAAAGGAGCATCAAACAGAATACTAGCAACCGACTATAAATCACAAGACTGATGGCGTTAAGTCGAACAAAAACACATATTTGTTTATCGTCTCGCATACTTTGCTGCCATGTTTGCTTGTAATTGAATTGCATTGGGTTTTACGGCGCACCAACACATGAAAGGTTATGTGGCGCCTAACAGGAAAGAACATGATGCCAGGCTCATCCTCCATTTACATCGAGATAAACTACGGAGAATGGGCCTAGAACTCTTACTTGCAGACCTACCGATTTACTTTTGCTTGTAATTTGTGTTTGTTTTGTATACATGTTTTTGATTGACTGTGTTCTGTAAATAGATTATGCTACATTTCCTGTTCAACCTTTATTCCTACCTTAATGCAGGCCGTAATTCCTACCTTAATGCAGGCCGTAATTCCTACCTTAATGCAGGCCGTAATTCCTACCTTAATGTAGGCCGTAATTCCTACCTTAATGTAGACCGTAATTCCTACCTTAATGTAGGCCGTAATTCCTACCTTAATGCAGGCCGTAATTCCTACCTTAATGCAGGCCGTAAAATAAAAAAACTTGCGGGAAATGTTTTGTGACACGCAATATGTACATGTAATATTTGAAGCAACATGATAGAATAAATATACGTTGTAGCATTGTCACTGAAATTCCCTTTGTGTTTGCACATATGTCATTTTTTTAATTGTAAATAACACCTATCAGATATGGAAGCTTTAATACAACCCCCTAGATAATGTGATGTTTATGATCATAAATATAACGACATATCACGATATATAATCCTATTTAGACATAGTTTACAGAGAAGGCGCATTACCAATGTCATCATTGATTGACATGTTCATATATGTTTCCAGTCAAAGCATGCCTAACGTATGATCGATGCAGGTAAATACACACAACGGCACCAGTTTGGGTTGTCAGAAATAAACGACAGTGTCCATCAACAAGGGCAGATCAGTATAATAAACCATCGGATTTGGTTGGCCAATTACCAACTACGGGCTGAGATACCAGCAGGAACAACATCAACAACCGCGTCATCAATGGCAACAACCGCACCAACCACAGCAACAACCGCGCCAACAACAGGAGGAAAAACTAGAACAATGGACAGAAAAAGTGCGGTAAAACTAATCATCTTTCTCGTGGCAGTATTCTCTCTTCTTCTGGTTATACTTCTCCCCATGAGCTTCAGTTACATCGAGTATTATCAGGTATATATATTTAACGCAATCTGCTTTTATGTTGAAATGTCGTTTTGTTCAAATAAGTATAAAGTGGAGAATAAACACGTGTTCCAAACACAATTAACTTTCATTTATAAGATTTTGATATTTCTTTTGTGTCTCTTTTGAATCTCATATATTGTCATTTTTGTTTGCGGCGCATGTTTCAGTCAAAGCTTTTTAGCTCACCTGAGTCGAAGGCTCAAAGGTGAGCTATTGGGATCACTCTTCGTCCGTCGTCCGTCGTCGTCGTCCGTCGTCGTCCGTCGTTAACTTTTGCTTCAAACGACTTCTTCTCAGAAACTGCTTGGCCAATTTTGACCACACTTCACGTGGATGATCCTTAGATGAATGCTTTTTAGATTTGTTAAAATTAGGTCAGCATGACAACCAAGATGGCCGCCATTACCATATATAGTCAAAACCTTAAAAAATCTTCTTCTCAAGAACCGCCAGACAGATTTCGACAGTTTTTCTTTTAATATGACCGCCAACGGCTAAACTTTCAAGTTTGTTCAAATGAAGTCCCGGGGTCAAAAATGGCTGTGCCTTGGGGGTCCAAAGTTTGTATATTGAGATTTTGCATGTTTTTCATAGACTTATATAGGAAAAAACTTTAAAAAATCTTCTTCTCGGAAACTGCAAGAGCCAGAGGTTTGATATTTTGCATTTACTATAAGCTTATGGTCCTTTACCAAGTTTGTTCAAATGGTGACCCTGGGGTCACATTTAGCCCCGCCCCAAGGGTCACATGTTTTACATAGACATGTATAGGGAAAAACTTAAAAAATCTTCTTCTCTGAAACTGCAAGAGCCAGAGGTTTAATATTTTGCATTTGCTATAAGCTTATGGTCCTCTACCAAGTTTGTTCAAATGGTGACCCAGAGGTCACATTTGGCTCAGCCCCAGGGGTCACTGTTTTACATAGGCTTGTATAGGGAAAAACTGAAAAAAAATCATCTTCTCTGGAACGACATGGCACGGAGCTCTCATGTATTACATGTAGCATCAGCTTATGGTCCTCTACTCAATTTGTTCAAATGGTGACCCTGGGGTTAAATTTGTCCCCGCCCCGGGGGTCACAGTTTTACATAGACTTACATAGGGAAACAAATCAAAAAAATCTTTTCTCGGAAACTACAAGAGCCAGAGGTTTGATATTTTGCATTTACTATAAGCTTATGGTCCTTTACCAAGTTTGTTCAAATGGTGACCCTGGGGTCACATTTGGCCCCGCCCCAAGGGTCACATGTTTTACATAGACATGTATAGGGAAAAACTTAAAAAATCTTCTTCTCTGAAACTGCAAGAGCCAGAGGTTTAATATTTTGCATTTGCTATAAGCTTATGATCCTCTACCAAGTTTGTTCAAATGGTGACCCAGAGATCACATTTGGCTCAGCCCCAGGGGTCACTGTTTTACATAGGCTTGTATAGGGAAAAACTGAAAAAAATCTTCTTCTCTGGAACGGTATGGCACGGAGCTCTCATGTATTACATGTAGCATCAGCTTATAGTCCTCTACTTAGTTTGTTCAAATGGTGACCCTGGGGTTAAATTTGTCCCCGCCCCGGGGGTCACAGTTTTACATAGACTTATATACGGAAAAAAATCAAAAACATCTTTTCTCGGAAACTACAAGAGCCAGAGGTTTGATATTTTGCATTACTATAAGCTTATGGTCCTTTACCAAGTTTGTTCAAATGGTGACCCTGGGGTCACATTTGGCCCCGCCCCAAGGGTCACATGTTTTACATAGACATGTATAGGGAAAAACTTAAAAAATCTTCTTCTCTGAAACTGCAAAAGCCAGAGGTTTAATATTTTGCATTTGCTATAAGCTTATGGTCCTCTACCAAGTTTGTTCAAATGGTGACCCAGAGGTCACATTTGGGTCCGCCCCAGGGGTCACAGTTTTACATAGGCTTGTATAGGGAAAAACTGAAAAAAATCTTCTTCTCTGGAACGATATGGCACGGAGCTCTCATGTATTACCTGTAGCATCAGCTTATGGTCCTCTACTCAATTTGTTCAAATGGTGACCCTGGGGTTAAATTTGTCCCCGCCCCGGGGGTCACAGTTTTACATAGACTTATATAGGTGTCACGGTTATGGATATCTAACAGGTAGATTGATGTTGCATTGTCCGGCCGGCTAGCTCAGTCGGTAGAGCATCGGAACGGTAGTCCGAAGGTCCCGGGTTCGAGCCCCGGTCTGGCTGCACATTTTTCTAGCCCTGTGACATTTGGCGCCCAACGTGGGGCCGTGACTGAGTAAACTTCGAGAAACATTCACATGATTCTCTGTACCCATGGAAATTCGAGGACGAATTTCAGTCTGTAGGGGGAGTGTGTCACGGTTTATGGATATCTAACAGGTAGATTGATGTAGCATTGTCCGGCCGGCTAGCTCAGTCGGTAGAGCATCGGAACGGTAGTCCGAGGGTCCCGGGTTCGAGCCCCGGTCTGGCTGCACATTTATCTAGCCCGGTGACATTTGGCGCCCAACGTGGGACCGTGACTGAGTAAACTTCGAGAAACATTCACATGATTCTCTGTACCCATGGAAATTCGAGGACGAATTTCAGTCTGTAGGGGGAGTGTGTCACGGTTATGGATATCTAACAGGTAGATTGATGTTGCATTGTCCGGCCGGCTAGCTCAGTCGGTAGAGCATCGGAACGGTAGTCCGAAGGTCCCGGGTTCGAGCCCCGGTCTGGCTGCACATTTTTCTAACCCTGTGACATAGGGAAAAAAATCAAAAAAATCTTTTCTCGGAATCTACAAGATTTGAATTTCAGTTTGATATTTTGCATTTACTATAAGCTTATGGTCCTTTACCAAGTTTGTTCAAATGGTGACCCTGGGGTCACATTTGGCCCCGCCCCAAGGGTCACATGTTTTACACGTCGACATGTATAGGGAAAAACTGAAACAAAATCTTCTTCTCTGGAACGATATGGCACGGAGCTCTCATGTATTACCTGTAGCATCAGCTTATGGTCCTCTACTTAGTTTGTTCAAATGGTGACCCTGGGGTCAAATTTGTCCCCGCCCCGGGGGTCACAGTTTTACATAGACTTATATAGGGAAAAAAATAAAAAAAATCTTTTCTCGGAAACTACAAGAGCCAGAGGTTTGATATTTTGCATTTACTATAAGCTTATGGTCCTTTACCAAGTTTGTTCAAATGGTGACCCTGGGGTCACATTTGGCCCCGCCCCAAGGGTCACATGTTTTACATAGACATGTATAGGGAAAAACTTAAAAAATCATCTTCTCTGAAACTGCAAGAGCCAGAGGTTTAATATTTTGCTTTTGCTATAAGCTTATGGTCCTCTACCAATTTTGTTCAAATGGTGACCCTGGGTCACTTTTGGCCTTGCCCCGGGGGTCACAGTTTTACATAGGCCTGTATAGGGAAAAACTAAAAAAATCTTCTCTGGAACTGCATGAGCCAGAGGTTTAATATTTTGCATTTGCTATAAGCTTATGGTCCTCTACCAAGTTTGTTCAAATGGTGACCCTGGTGTCAAACTTGGTTGTGCCCCGGGGCTCAGAGTTTTATATAGACTTATATATATAGGAAAAAAATAATATTTTCTGAACCTGCAAGAGCCAGAGGTTTAATATTTTGCATTTACTATTAGATTATGATCCTCTACCAAGTTGTTCAAATGGTGACCCTGGGGTAAAATTTGACCCCACTCCGTGGGTCACAGTTTTACATAGACTTATACTGGAAACACATTAAAATCTTCTTCTCTGGAACTAAAAGAGCCAGAGGTTGAATATTTTGCATTTACTATACTCTTTTGGTCCTGTACCAAGTTTATTCAAATGGTGACCTTGGGTTCCCATTTGGCCCCACCCCAGCTGTCACGTTTTACATAGACTCTAAAACCACAAAGCACACCTCTCATATGTTACATGTAGCCCTGGGGTCACATTTGGCTCTGCCCAAGGTGTTACTCTCTAGCACCTTCATTTTGTATTTGATCTTTTATACCAAACTTTGTCAGTGTCTTAAACTGTCTATATCAATGTTATTATACACAACAGAGCCCACATTTCTTGAACAATCTTAACCAAACTTGCACAGATTATATATGACCATAAGATTTCGAAGAAGTTCGATAATGTGCCAGTACTCAGGTGATCGCTTTAGGGCCATCTTGGCACTCTTGTATTGGTTCAAATTAACTCAGGTGAGCGATATAGGGCCATCATGGCCCTCTTGTTTAGCATTTACATAACAATTCGACGATATGTACATAACGTATATATCATTGACACGGACATTTTAATGGCAAATGCAATTTTCTTAGTTATGAAAAAGTGGTAGGAAAATACTGTTATAAAGCCAAAATACTGTTCGTGATGCCTTTTCTCGTGTAAGTGCCGTGTTGCTGGGACAGCTGAACATTAGGCATTCGCATGAGTTACACGTACGCACGCACGTACGTACGTACGCACGCACGCAACAAAAAACCTTAGGGAAAACTGGATGCTTGATATCCAACTCGCCATTGTCCTTTCCCTTATAATATAGACAGCAAAACAGGAAATAATACATGATGTATATAGAATAATTAGATCGACCACCACAAACAGTCCATACAAAATATTATTTTGAAAAGTTCAGTACACAAGGTGGTTATCCCCGTTTTTCGTAAACCATGCAATTTGTCCAAGACTATAAGAATCCATCATGAGTATCCATGTGAGATAGAGAAATCTCACCCGAGGTGTTAGAATTGCAGCCAGGGACGAGGCTTTGCCGAGTGCCTGGTTGCAATTCTGATCCCGAGGGTGAGATTTCCCTATCTCACATGGATCACTCATGATGGATTATTTTTCTCCCATTATGTGTTTATTACCGGCATAAAATCAATGACTTTGCTGATTTAACGCCAGAATAAGGCGACGTCGTCGTAACGTGTTGACGTCGTAAGTCACATGTCATGTAAGATTATAAGTATCCATCATGAGTATCCATGTGAGATAGCAATATCCCGATCCAGAGGGTGAGATTTACCTATCTCACATGGATAAACTCATGGTTGATTATTTTTCTTGCATATCAATGACATTTTGTGCATCAACGTTATCAGTCTGCCGAGTTCCTGGTTGCAATTCTGATCCCGAGGGTGAGATTTACCTATCTCACATGGATAAACTCATGGTGGATTCTTTTTCTTGAATATCAATGACATTTTGTGCATCGACGTCACCAATAACTAACATTTTAATGTTTTTTAACACAATGACGTCATGCATCTGTTCACGTTATTGACGTCATTATTGTTGCGCGTGAATTTTATCTCGACCCTAGGGTGAGATGGAAATATCTAGCCCCGGTAAAATGACGGATGTCCTAGATATTTCCATCTCACCCTAGGGTCGAGATAAAATTAAGGCGCAACAATAATGACGTCAATAACGTGAACAGATGCATGACGTCATTGTTATAGTTATTGGTGACGTCGATGCACAAAATGTCATTGATATGCAAGAAAAAGAATCCACCGTGAGTTTATCCATGTGAGATTATAAGAATCCATCATGAGTATCCATGTGAGATAGGGAAATCTCACCCGAGGGTCAGAACTGTAACCAGGTACGAGGCTCTGCCGAGTTCCTGATTGCAGTTCTGATCCCGAGGGTGAGATTTACCTATCTCACATGGATAAACTCATGGTTGAATCTTTTTCTTGCATATCAATGACATTTTGTGCATCAACGTTATCAGTCGACATATAATAAGTTCATACATTAAAGGTATTGTCTACTGGTGCGTTACCTGTATTGTCTACGGGCGCGTTAGCTGTATTGTCTACTGGTGCGTTACCTGTATTGTCTACCGGTGCGTTAGCTGTATTGTCTACCGGTGCGTTTGCTGTTGTCTACCGGTGCGTTACCTGTTGTCTACTGGTGCGTTAGCTGTATTATCTACTGGTGCGTTACCTGTATTGTCTACCGGTGCGTTACCTGTATTGTCTACCGGTGCGATAGCTGTATTGTCTACCGGTGCGTAAGCTGTTGTCTACCGGTGCGTTAGCTGTTTAGGCTACTGGTGCGTTAGCTGTATTGGCTACTGGTGCGTTAGCTGTATTGTCTACCGGTGCATTACCTGTATTGTCTACCGGTGCGTTAGCTGTATTGTCTACCGGTGCGTTAGCTGTTGTCTACCGGTGCGTTAGCTGTATTGTCTACCGGCACGTTAGCTGTATCGTCTACCGGAGCGTTAGCTGTATCGTCTACCGGTGCGTTAGCTGTATGGTCTACCGGCGCGTTAGCTGTATCGTCTACCGGTGCGTTAGTTGTATTGTTTACCGGTGCGTTAGCTTATCGTCTACTGATGCGTTAGCTGTGTTGTCTACTGGTGCGTTAGCTGTATTGTCTACTGGTGCGATAGCTGTATTGTCTACTGGCGTGTTAGCTGTATTGTCTACTGATGCTTTAGCAATTTCGTCTACCGGGGCATTAGCTGTATCGTCTACCGGTGCGTTAGCTGTATCGTCTACCGGTGCGTTAGCTGTATTGTCTACCGGTGCGTTAGCTGTATTGTCTACTGGTGCGTTAGCTGTATTGCCTACCGACGCGTTGTCTACTGGTGCATTAGCTGTAACGTCTACCGGTGTGTTAGCTGTATTGTCTACTGGTGCGTTAGCTGTATTGTCTACCGGTGCGTTAGCTGTATTGTCTACCGGCGCGTTAGCTGTATTTTCTACTGACGCGTTAGCTGTATTGTCTACTGGTGCGTTAACTGTATTGCTGTATTGTCTACTGGTGCGTTAGATGTATTGTCTACTGGCGCGTTAGCTGTATTGTCTACTGGCGTGTTAGCTGTATCGTCTACCGATGCGTTAGCTGTATTGTCTACCGGCGCGTTAGCTGTATTGTCTACCGGCGCGTTAGCTGTATTGTCTACCGGTGCGTTAGCTGTATTGTCTACCGGCGCGTTAGCTGTATTGTCTACCGGCGCGTTAGCTGTATTGTCTACGGGCGCGTTAGCTGTATTGTCTACCGGTGCGTTAGCTGTATTGTCTACCTGTGCGTTAGTTGTATTGTCTACTGGAGTGTTATCTGTATTGTCTACCGGTGCGTTAGCTGTATTGTCTACCGGTGCGTTAGCTGTATTGTGCGTTAGCTGTATTGGCTACCGGTGCGTTTGCTGTATTGTCTACCGATGCGTTAGCTGTTGTCTATCGGTGCGTTAGCTGTATTGTCTACCGGCGCGTTACCTGTATGGTCTACCGGTGCGTTAGCTGTATTGTCTACCGGTGCGTTAGCTGTATTGTCTACTGGTGCGTTAGCTGTATTGTCTACAGGTGCGTTAGCTGTATTGTCTACCGGTGGTTAGCTGTATTGTCTACCGGAGCATTAGCTGTATTGTCTACCGGTGCGTTAGCTGTATTGTCTACCGGTGCGTTAGCTGTATTGTCTACCGGTGCGTTAGCTGTATGGTCTACTGGTGCGTTAGCTGTATTGTCTACCGGTGCTTTAGCTGTATAGTCTACCAGTGCGTTAGCTGTATTGTCTACCGGTGCATTAGATGTATTGTCTACTGGTGCGTTAGCTGTATTGTCTACCGGCGCGTTAGCTGTATTGTCTACTGGTACAGTAGCTGTATTGTCTACAGGTGCGTTAGCTGTATGGTCTACTGGTGCATTAGCTGTATTGTCTACTGGTGCGTTAGCTGTTGTCTACCGGTGCGTTAGCTGTTTGGTTCAGTATATATATATTCCATGTATTTGTTTCAAATACGTTAATTTACATGGTTTCGTTATGTGAATGCTCCTATTCAACTTTCATTATATTATATGTACTTTGTGAAATAATGTGCATTTCAATTCCAATTCTGTTTTAACTATTTCAGTACGGATTCAAGCAACAAAAATCCACTGGACAAGTATCCGTGGACATTGTGTATACGGAGGGTCGGCATACATTTGGTCCAGATTTTGACGTCCTCATTTACAAGGCCGACGCTCAGTTCATTGATCTGAAAGAAATCGACATTTTCACGCAGGACAAGCTAGAGGTAATACATACATGATTTTCATTTAAACGTATTTTATTGCCATATATGTACAAGTACAATGCAGTTGGGTCGTGCCACAAGTGCTACCCACATTAGTTAGGCCCTTCCCTACAATATAATTTTATCAAATATAATCAATGGCTATTGGTTTAAAGATATTTTATTTTTTCAATGGTTTACAAAATTTCATATATACATAGTACAATCGTATTAAAGGATTAGAACGAAAGCAAACTGATTATAAAATTCTTCTCCTTAATGGCTTTTGCTATTAACAAGTAACAATAAGCTGGATTAACTACACCATGTAAGTTGTAGGACATTTTAAGATAATACGATGATAAATAGAGATTAAAGAAGAAATAGACGTGGAAGAAATAAATAAATAATAATACAACACACGTGACATTGCTCGGGTTGATCAGAACTGATAAAATTGAGTGCAAACCTAAGTAAATCGATGACTATCTTAAATAAATTAAATTAAAAATCAAATCATTTTTTTGTGTTGCAATATCTAACCTTCCAAACAATGATGTATTTGAGCTAAAAGGATGAAAGGCACGTGTTGGCTGGAAGAGCCTATACAAACACGTGCTATTAGTATGCGTGCATGGCAAATTATTGGTGATACTCGTGAAACAATTAATGAATATGTTATGATTGCTGATACTTGTGAAACAATTAATGAAACTGTTATGAGTTGTGATACTTGTTGAACAATTAATGAAACTGTTATGATTGGTGCTACTTGTAGAGCAATTAATGAAACTGTTATGATTGGTGATACTTGTGAAACAATTAATGAAACTGTTATGATTGGTGCTACTTGTAGAGCAATTAATGAAACTGTTATGATTGGTGATACTTGTGAAACAATTAATGAATCTGTTATGATTGGTGATACTTGTGAAACAATTAATGAAACTGTTATGGTTGGTGATACTTGTGAAACAATTAATGAAACTGTTATGATTGGTTATACTTGTGAAACAATTAATGAAACTGTTATGATTGGTGATACTTGTGAAACAATTAATGAAACTGTTATGATTGGGAATACTTGTGAAACAATTAATGAACTGTTATGATTGGGAATACTTGTGAAACAATTAATGAAACTGTTCCTGGCAAGTTGTGTTACAGACGTCATGTGTATTCATTCATATTTAACAGCAAATTCAGCTACAAACACAGAAATGCACGGTATACATCTACTGTGAATACAAACACCGTTTAAAGATAGATAGTTTATTTCAAAATCCAATAGGCACTAAGGCCCTTGTGGTACAAATACAGACATGAAAATAACATGACAGACAATGTAACAAAATAGTACAAAATGCATAGTATACTTAGCAATTTTACACAATTACGTGTATGTGTATCTAGTGGAGAAGGTGATACAATTTTGAGTGGAATACTGTTGCTATACAACAAAATGCATATATAAATAGTACATGTATATCATTACAACATCAATTCGTATTACCTATTTGGAAAAAGGTACTCATTTCTTTTATTAAAAGCCTTATAAATATAAATAGCTAGATTTCTTATTTGCTTTTTACATGTAGAATTAATCAAAGAAATTAACTTCTGCATATTTGGACGCATGAAATAATACGTTTTAATATAGTGTTTTCTTATGTCTGTATATAAAGGACATATTAAAACAAAATGGTATTCATCTTCTAAAGACTGGCATAATTTACATTTCCTATCATTAACCAGGGTTCTATTTGGTTTGCTCCATCGTCCAGCTTCTATCTCAAGTCTGTGTGATGAAACGCGAAGTTTAGTTAAAGCTTGCCTACATTTCGATATATTACACATATTTAGGTAGGGTTGAAATCTAAAATTCTCTATACAATTATAAAATAAAGCTCTGCTTGATTCTTGCAATCTATTATGCCAGTTTTGTATAAAATTATCCTGAAGTCTTTGTTTGACAACGAGCAAAAATATTTCAACGTTTCCTACACTTTGTGCTAACCATACATCATGGAAACCCATATTACACAAAAGATCACGTAATAGTAAAGCCCAGTTTAATTTATTCGGTTGGCCAGTTATGTCATTGATCATCATATCATAAACTATTTTAACATACTTATTTTCACTACTATGTAATATTTTGAGCCAGTACTTTATTATAATAAAATGCCGTTGACATAAAAAGGATTTTCTACCCAACTCATCATATATAACATCATTTTGCGTTGTCTTCTTTACACTTAATATATTCTTACAGAATTTAAGATGCACTCTTTCTATTGCATTAGCTTTTGTAAAACCCCAAACTGCAGCCCCATAGTTCAAAATTGGCGTGATTAATTTATCAAATAAATCTAATCTGTGTTCAATAGATAACTCAGTAAATTTATATAGGCATTTGTTCATTTAAATATAGCCTTTAAAGCCTGTCCTGCAAGTGTTGCCTGTGCATCAGTGAATGATCCACCCGTTGTAAAGACTATGCCTAAATAGTTGAACCTATTAACAATATCTAATGCATTATCATTTAAATGAAAAGTTAAATTTCTTGGTAATGAGCCACCCTTTTTAAATACCATATCCTTAGATTTTGATGTATTAACAACAAGTTTCCACTTATTACAATATCCCGATAGCAAATTTAAACTAGTTTGTAATTCTATACTACTGTTTGCAAATATAACAATATCATCAGCATATAATACGAGAAATACTTTAAACATATTAACATTAATTCCTTCAATACCATGTTTTATAAATTCATCTTCTATATCGTTTAGAAACATAGAAAAAAGAAAAGGGGATAAACATTCCCCTTGTCTTACTCCAAGCATACATGTGTACTCCTCACTGAGTTCATTACAATATTTCACTCTTGATTTTACAGAAGTATACATAGATTTAATAACATTAAATATTTTACCACGCACACCTAACTTTATCAGTTTGAACCATAAGTTGTCACGAACAACATAATCAAAAGCTTTCGTGAAGTCAACAAAGACACAATACAATTGTTTACTCCTATTAATAAAATTAGTTATAAGCCCTTGTAACACAAACATGTTATCTATTGTTCCCATGTTAGCTCTAAAACCGCCTTGTGCCTCAATATAAACACTATAATTTTCTGCCCAATCAGTAAGCCTATTATTTAAAACCCGTGTAAATAATTTCCCGAGTGTACTTAATAGAGTTATGCCTCGATAGTTTTCAACGTCATTTATATTTCCCTTTTTATGGAGGGGGATAACATAACCCTCTGACCAGCTTTCTGGAAAATAACCAATTTCAAAAACTTTATTAAACAATTTAATTATGTATGGTGCTAAAATATGTTTACCGTGCATGAACAACTCATTTATATACATATCCGGTCCTCCTGATCGATTAGCTTTGAGCTGGTGTAAACCTTTAAACATTTCCTGCTCAGAAATATCAACATTCAGTTCATTAAACATAATATTTAATTCATTGTTTTCATACCTATCAACAAAGTGTAAAATATCTTCGTCCGGTGTAAAAAATGGTCTATCTGGATTGTTAACACCCTTGAAATATTGTTTAAAAGTACTAATTTGAATATTTGACTGTTTTATTCCTGCGCATTTTTTCAACATATTCCAATACAACTTAGCATTTTTTTGTTTGCCCTGGACTAATTTTAATGTTTCATTCCTATCATATTCAAATCTACATCTACGAATAAGTGATTTATATTCAGATCTAGCCTTGACTAAATTAATTCGATTGACGTCATTATTTTCCAATCTGTATTTATTTAAAAAGAATAAGAAACTGGTTCTACTTTCAAAACACTCATTAGTATACCAGGCATTTTCTGAAGTAGCCGGGTTTGGAGAATAATCAGAATTACCAGGTATCCGTTTCTTAAATAATGGAGCTACGACACCATCAATGATCTGTGAAAAACGTTCAATACAACTATTCATCTCGATGTTATTCGAACACGCATTTAAAGTTTCATTAAACGTATACAATTGCTGTGTTATGTCAGTTGTTGACAGTTTTTCAACGTACTCAGATTTTAACTCATTATTCCACGTGTATTAATGTTTTACTCTAACGTAATCGTTATCTACAAATTCGTTTGTACAAACTGGTTTTTCAAATTCAAAACAAAAGGAAATTAAACAATGGTCAGTTAAATATTCGGCTGTGAAATATCAAACTCCGTTACAAATGGAAACAAATTGTGTGTACATACAACATAATCAACTACACTACAACCCCGATTCCCAACAAAAGTATAATTACCAATACCGCTATCTTTCCCAACACGTCCATTCATAATACGTAAGCCAGTTTGTTTACATAAATCTAAAAGATAATGACCATTATTGTTAACCCTACCTTTATCTCGAGAATAACGTTTTATTTCATGATCATTACAGTAATCATCAGGTAAAAATTGCATATGAATACCGTAATCGTCTGCAACATAATCCGCACATTCGGCCGTTCTACTGTTCATGTCCTCACACAAGACACAATTTAAACCAGTTTCATTATTTGAATTAGTACATGCAATAAAATCAATCAACCTGTCAAATATATTTGTATCAATCATTTTAACTCCTCAGATTTCAGTTTGTTTACACGTTTCGTTACTAAACCCTGTATGTTCAATAAAGCACAACGTAATCTGACCTTCTCCGTTTCATCCTACTGCGGTGTATTGGCACGTGTTCTCTCTGCGCTATTTATAGTAATAGGGATAAATCCGCACTCACTTATGTCAAGGTTAAGCGACTCGCCGTTGAATTGTATATTTTAAGGCAAATGGGAAACGTCTTCTTTCGAACGCGAAGCACTTGTACTGTGTCTACGGTTATAATACGGAACTGACGATTGTGACCGTTTAGTTGATCTTGTTGCCGCACGTGATACATGGGTACGCCCTCTATCTTCAGATCCGGTTTCGCTAGGTTTTTGACTGTATTTTGTTAGATCAACGACCATCATGTGCGCGGACTTGGTATACTCGTCATTAGAACTGACACTGGAGGTGTATTGTTGCTCATTCTTTGTTGACAATATCAAATCAACTGAGTGAATATTACTCGATTGAGATGTTGAACAATGGGACTCCTGTCCTACATTGGGTGGTGTCATTGTAGCTATATTAACCGTTGTGTTCTCACAATTTACACGTGCAAACGACGTTACCTCAGGGGCTCTGAGCTGGTGTGTAGCAGGAATGTGTAAAGTGTTATTTGCAATGTTTACATTCGTAGCTATGTCCGAAACTGGGTCAATGCTGTGTAGAGCCGGCAAACGATTGTTATGCATGTAATTGTACCAGTCTGGAAAGGCGTCTTGTACAGTTTTTCCATCCATGAGGAGTTTTGCTGGATATGCAATGATTACCTTTGCCCCCGGGTATCTGGCTCTCAGGTCTTTGCACTTCGGCCATAGCATTTTCCTGGCTTCTTGGATTTCTTTCGGCAAATCATAGTCAATTGAGAACGGGGTTCCTTTCAACTTGTATGCCTTACGCATGATTTCCTCAGTGTCTCCGAAATCACGGAAGTTTACCATTAACGGCCGCCTATGGTTTTGCTGGCCAATTTTGCGATATCCAAGCCTATGTGCCCTGGCAATATAGAAGTCATTTGGATCCAAATCAAGCCGATCATTGAGAAAATCTCGAATAATGTGACCACAGTTCTCTTGGTAGTTTTCAGGAAATCCCCAAAATATCAGGTTGTTGCGTCGGCTACGCGCTTCAACATCAATAGATTTGAATGCTAACGTTTTAAGTAAATGTGTTTGTTTATTTGTCATATCAATAACTTGGCCTACCTTGTGCACTACTGTTGTCATTGTATTTTGCAAATATGTCATACCTTTAGCACAGTCACTTTGTCCTGATTTAATCAGTTGCATATCGTCAAACAGCCTTATTAACTTAATATACATTGAACTATTAGCAAACTGAAGACGATCACTATTCCGATTTCCAACTTTTGTCCAATTTTCTTGAAAATCTTCGTTACCCGCCATTTTTTCTAGAACTGAGAAACTGTTTTCTGTGTAAAAACCACTACTCAAAGCCATAATCGCGTCCAATTTCACCACAATAACTTTCCACAGAACGTCAACTATAAGTTCTTGATAAACATGGATCGAGGAACTTTTAACACAGTCATTGCCTTTTATTATACCATGATAAGGTCATATCTGAGTGGGAGAGTGAGTTACTGTAAGTATTGCCTTTTATTATACCAAACCAGCTGTGTTGATTTGTGTTGCATTGTTTCAATTAGATCTTGGACGAGTTCTTAGTTTAAACTTATTTATGTTACATCGATTGTAATGAAAGCTCTATGAACTTATTTGAATCACTCTCGATGTCTTCCTGGGTAGAAACAGTACTAAGCAATGCAGATAAAGTGTCTTGCTCAAGTACACAACGCATATGGCAATGACGGGAATCGAACCCACGACTTTTGGATCATGGGTCCAACGCTCTACCACTAGACCACAACGCTCCACTTTGGACGAGTTCTTGAACGAGCAAAATATATGCGTGCAATACGCGGTTGTTATTGTATACTTTCATATTGTCCCGTTTAGTTTGCATTGAGCTAAGTGTGCAATATTCACGCAATTTACGTTCTGCGTCTGTCCAATTTGGATTGTGTTCAATGCATATCGAAGACAAGTCGTTGAACGTGTGGCCTTCAGAACGTAAATTGCGTGAAACATACTGGATAAGACGCTTAAACACAAAACATCCAGTAGGAATCAGCAAAGGGGACTAGATACATCTTACAGAATATATAAATGTAAACACACATACTCCGGTTTTTATTACTTCCCTTGATCCAATTTTCTCCATTTATATATTATTGTAGCCTTATTAATAATTTCAATTAACTTTGGAGATGTTTTCACTACATCCTGCAGTATCGATTCTTTGTCTTAGGTAGGGTTATTCACTCACATACTCTCTCTTCATAACTAATCATAAATGGCAGCGTACAATTTTACTTTCATCCAACCAGCAATGTTCTATTATTAGTACTTTTGTTACTTCCCTTGATCAAAATATCTCCATTTATTTAATTTAATTTGTTTAGCCTTATTCATTGTTTTTTATTAGCTTTGGAGTTGCTTTATACTTTATCCAGCAGTATCGATTTTAGGTTTTAGGTTTTGAGGTAGGGTTTGTGTATCTTTTTCACATTTTTACTCTCTCTTCATAACTAAATTTCAGGGTACAGTTTTACCCTCATCCAACCAGATATTTTCTTTTATTAGTATCACATTTGGCTCCAGAGTGTCTATTCAAAGTAACCAGTTGCTGCAACACTGCCAAGCGATAAGTTGTTTTTTAAAGAGTTGTATTTAAACTGCCGTGTATTTCGTGTTTTTTTGTTCGTATTTGTTATTTTCGTGTTTGTGTACCCCTGATGAAGGCGTAAGCCGAAAGCGCTTGGGTTTTTATAAACTGTAGCACTGTAAACATGTTCCCCCCGCCCCCCTCCCCCCATGAAAGGTATTTTGTAGATGTATGTATTTTCTCACCCTTATATATATATATTTGTGAACTAACAAGGACAGACAACCTCCGGACGAACTACGACAAGGCGCCTAGCTATGACGGGATACACAGAAATCAAGCGTATGCATTCACTCCTTAAAAAAGGTAGCTGCAACACACGTTGATGAACTTTATCTCTACATCATAACACACTCGTCTGGAGGCACAATTAACATATAGACGCATACATACATACAATTACAGCTCATATGAGTGGGCCACATTTAAGCGTTCAACCACACACAGCTATATTGAGACAGTGACAATGAAAGGTGCCGGATCTTGGGGATACTGTGAATTCAGTAAGTATAATAAAGGGAGAGAATTTGAACTCACTACGGCAACTTTCGAAATTGGGATCTCGTAAGAGATTCATGTTCACAAGGCAGAATTATATATAGGGGTAAATATTTGTGAACTACCAAGGACAGACAACCTTCGGACGAACTACGGCAGGGCGCCTAGCTATGACGAGATACACAGAAATCAAGCGTATGCATTCACTCCTTAAAAAAGGTAGCTGCAACACACGTTGATGAACTGTATCTCTACATCATAACACACTCGTCTGGAGGCACAATTAACATATAGACGCATACATACATACAATTATAGTTCATATGAGTGGGCCACATTTAAGCGTTCAACCACACACAGCTATATTGAGACAGTGATATATATATGTTATCATTTTTTTTACATTATCATTTTTTTTAGCTCTACTTGGTCCGTCCGTCTGTTAACTTTTTTGTTCCATTGTTCCAGGGCTGTACAATATTGTTAATATAAGTAAAGTTCGGAAACATTTGATAACCAGCAAGATCTGACCAGAAACACTAGAGTTATGGCCCTTGAATTAACGAAAACTGCTGTATTGTTTCGTGTCTACACTACAGTCCCTTTAATTTTCATATGATCTTTAGCAAACTGTATCACGTTGTTATTATTAATGAAAGCTTAGACGAATTCGAACCAGCCAAATCGGACCTGTAACACAATAGCTATAGCCCTTCAATAAGCAAACTGCTAAACGTGTGTCTTGAGGATACTTTTCTCCCAAACAAATTTTACATTGATATCAATGAAATCTTGGACAAGTTAAAAACACACACCTTCTATCTTCGGTTTTACGACCCTTGATATATGTAAAATTGCTACATGTTGCCTACTTTAGACAATATATCTGATCTTTACCGGATTATTAATATTACTGAAAAGTAGGACAAGCTATGTAATGTAAAATGCTATATTTTGCCCATACTGACGTCATTTCGAAATTTTCAAATTCATCACTGATATTCGGCAGGTGCCCTCCTGATTTTTCAGGACTTCATCCGCGGTGCGGTAATTCGGTGTGCATATAATCCTAATACATTTATGGATTCACGAACCTTTGGGGACCCTTTTAAAAATATGTAGACATAAAACACAAATTTGATGAAAGTTTGGTGCTTTTGTCCGGCGTGTCTAGATTGGGTCCTAAAACCCGGGTTTTGGTCATAGCTAGATATATGCAATTCACCTCACGGGACTACATTTTCTCCCATAATTCCAAATGCCAAACACGAGAGAGGATACTAGTATCGACCGAGGGCGAAAATGATATTTTGCCTTGTACATATGATGGGGCCTTCAATATTCTTATGATTTTTAACAAACATATATTAATGAAATCTGGGACAAGTTTGAATACAATCACGATTGGACCAGCAATTGCAGAGTTACATCCCTTGATTTCCTTACACAAAATTGCGGCGTCTTTGATGTCTTGCATCAAAATTCGTCTTGTGCTTTACTTGCATACACTGTTGTTATATCAAGAGAACGTCCTGTCTGTCGTGCCTATACTTATAGTGTGTTATAAGGCAGCGACTCTGTTTAATATTGTTTTTGAGAAAACCTATGGGAGGAGAAGTTATTAGATAAGATTTTTTATAAATTGTGTTGATATAATTTTAGAATAGCCCATTTCACCGGTCCTTCGGAAATCTCCGTACACTGTTCGGAATTTCAGTCACGTGGCGGAAAGTCACATGACTTCAAGAACTAATCAGATGCTGGTAGTCACAGAAGTATCAACACTCACAAATTAACCAGTTTCAGCGTTTATATAATGAGTTAATGAATGCGTATTGTTTCGCTAAAACACCGCAATCATTATTGATATTCTATACAGAAACCATCTTGACTCATTCCTTGGAAACTAGATCGGATTTCAAGGCTACAGAAACACGTGTTGAATTGTTTACATGGGAGCATGTGCGCGTAAGTTGGAACCGGTGTTACGATAGAAATATTCATTGTTTTCTAGTTTTTGAATTGTAGCAACAAACACGCTTTAATTTTTGTTTTTCTACAGTACCAAACACATTAATAACATAAATATGTCATGCGTTTAAGTTATGGTCTGACATTTAATAACATTTTTGTATTGTTTTTAATTCACATTGGGCACCGTTACAATGAATATTTAATGTGCCTACCAGCGTTTGATTGGTCGACCTATTTGGCTACTCGGAGAAAGTTCGTTATTATCCGTGATCGTTCGGCAAATGTCGGGGTGAAATGGGCTATACATTTGCCTAATGGTTTCACTGTTTGTAAACACTTCATTTTTACTGTATATTATACGTGAGAACAGGAAATGAAATGAAAAACTATTGTTTTATGTTGAAAATAAATTGTAATAATAACTTTTCCTTTGGGAGCGGTCCTTAGATGGAAATAAAACTTAATTTTATTGCTAGATTAATTGTTTTCGTCAAAATGATGCTTTAAAATATATGCTACAAGTATTCAAAAGAAAAAGAAAGTAATTATTTAGAACGATAACCGTAATTTTTAAAACATTAATAAATAAATGCGATTAAAGGCTGATCCTGCTAATTCGTTTCGCACACTTTCCCATTCGCGCATCGGCATTTTCGAACATCGGTCGTTTCGCCCATCAGTTATTATGTTTGTGAATGAGTGTTTTTGTCTCGCCTTTTCGAAAAAAAGAGACACAGGTGTTGCTTTTCCGGCGGCGGCGGCGTCAACATTCAAGTTTTGCTATTAGGTCATTTTCTCACAAACTGTATGCACCAGATCTTTCAAACTTTGCTTATAGTTGTATCATGGGTGGTACATCGCAACTTGACAAAGCAAATGTGGAAGTGACCTTGACTCTCCAAGCAAAGGGCAGATAACTTTCTAATTTTTAGGTTCAACTTTTGCCTTTAGGTCATTTTCTCACAAACTGTATGCACTAGACCTTTCAAACTTTGCTTATAGTTGTATCTTGGGTGATACATGGCAACGTGACAAAGCAAATGTGGATGTGACCTTGACCCTCCAAGCAAGGGCAGATAACCTTATAATTTTTACCTTCAACTTTGGCGTTTAGGTCACTTTTTCACAAACCTTTCAAACTTTGCTTATAGTTGTATCTTGAGTGGTACATTGCAACGTGACAAAGCAAATGTGGATGTGACCTTCACCATCCAAGCAAAGGATAGATAACTTTAATTGTTACATTTACATCACTTTCTCATGAACTAGAATTATGCACTAGATGTTTTAAACCTAATGTACAGCTTAATCTTTAGAAGAAAACATATTCTATATAGACATAGTTGTGTCTTCGGTAGTGCATCTTTTTTTTTTATGCCTGGATTTCATCTATGACCTTGACCTACTTTTTGGAGCTGATGGTTTTTAGCTCTACAGGCCAAAGGCCTTCATTTTTCATCCGATCTTTACCAAACCTTACCAGATTGTTAATATCAATGAAAGCTCGCAAAAGTTCGAAAACCAGCCAGATCGGACAAATAACAGCGGAGTTATGGCCCTTGATTTAGTTAAAAATGCTATAGTTTGCCTCGTTAATACGCTAGGACTTTCATTTTTCATCTGATCTTTACGAAACTTTACCAGATGTTTTGCCTTTTTTTTTATTATTAGTTTATTATTTTTTTTATTTTTTTTTTAATAGATACGCATTTTTTTTTGGTTTTAAATTTTATTTATTTATTTATTTTTTTTTGTTTTTTTTTTGAATATTCTTATTTCAATATTTTTTTTGGTGTTAACACCGTGTTAGCAGGAAGCATTGCTATGCCTTTAGCATTTTTCCGGTTCGTTGATTTATGACGGAGTTATGGCACTTTGTCATTTTTACTTTACATTTCTTAACGGCGCTACTCCTCCTAAACGGCTTCTTGGATTTCTACAAATTTGGCAGGAAGCCTCAGTATGATGTCTAGTGGTGCAAAGCATGGTATATCAATGAAATTTTGGACAAGTTCAAAAACCAGCTAGATCTAGTTAGTAACGACAGGTTATGGCCCTTGATTTGTTGAAAAATGCTATATTGTATTTTCCTTTGTTAAATCTGTAGTTACTTCATTTTTTATCTGATCTTTACCGTATTTGTTTAGAATGTTAATATAACCCACCCACCCACTGATTAGAGATCAGCAGAGCTTATGCCGTGGTGCGGTGTCCGTCGGCCGTCCGACCGTAAACCTTTTTTTGTAGCGACTTCTCCTCTGAAACTACTGAAAACATTACGGAAATGTTGCCGATGAAGTCTAGTTGATCCTAGCAAAAATTCATGTTAAAGTGAAATCCAAGATGGCCACCAAATCTAAAAATCGATTTAAAAAAAAAAGAAGTTTGTATCGACTACATTTTGAAAACTCTAAGTGATATTGATATGTCACTTTTCTAAAATGATCAGCATGACATGATGTTAGTCGTTGTCGAAAATCTTTTTGATTCGACGTTAAACATGGCTGCCAGCGGCCATCTTTGTTTACGGTTATGTAGTAAAAACTTGTAGCGTTTACTCCTCTGAAACTACTCAACGGATTTCCATGAAACTTCCCAGGAATTTTCCTCTTGATGACTAAATGATCCGAGTAACATTTCAGTTGGTCGAAAATTCAAGATGGCCACCACAGCTAAAAATAGATTTTCAAAAAAGTTTGTAGCGAGTACTTCTTGAAAACAATAAGCGATATTGATATGGGACTTTTTGTAAAATGATCAGTATGGAATGATGTTGATCATTGTCGAAAATTATTTTGATGCGACGTTAAACATGGCCGCCAGCGGCCATTTTTGTTTACATAGAGTTATATAATGAAAACTTGTTGCGCCTACTTCTCTAAAACTACTTGACGGATTTTCATGAATCTCACACGAATGTTGCTCTTGATGTCTAATTGATCCTAGCAAAACGTCAGGTCGGCCAGAAATTCAAGATGACCGCCACGGCTAAAAATAGTTTTTAACAAAATGTTTATAGCGACTACTTCTTGAAAACTCTAAGTGATATTGATATGGGACTTTTTCTAAGATGATCAGCGTGACATGATGTTGGTCCTTGTCGAATATTGTTTTGATTCGACGTTAAACATGGCTGCCAGCGGCCATCTTTGTTTACATAGCGTTATGTTGTAAAAGCTTGTAGCGGCTACTCCTCTGATACTGCTCGACGGATTTCCATGAAACGTCACGGGAATGTTGCTCTTGATGTCAAAATGATCCCAGCAACATTTCATGTTGGTCGAAAATTCAAGATGGCCGCCACAGCTAAAAATAGATTTTCAAAATACAAGTTTGCAGCGAGTACTTCTTGAAATCTATAAGTGATATTGATATGGGACTTTTTCTAAAATGATCAGTATGGAATGATGTTGATCCTTGTCGAAAATTATTTTGATTTGACGTTAAACATGGCCGCCAGCGGCTATCTTTGTTTACATAGAGTTATATAATGAAAACTTGTAGCGACTACCCCTCTGAAACTACTTGAAGGATTGTCATGAAACTTCACAGGAATGTTACTCTTGGTGTCTATTTGGTCCTCGTAAAACTTCAGGTCGGCTGGAAATTCAACATGGCCGCCGTGGCGAAAAATAAATTTTCAAAAAACAAGATTTTAGCGACTACTTCTTGAAAACTATAAGTGATATTGATATGGGACTTTTTCCAAAATGATCAGTATGGAATGATGTTGATCCTTGTCGAAAATTATTTTGATGCGACGTTAAACATCGCCAGCGGCCATCTTTGTTTACATAGAGTTATATAATGAAAACTTATAGCGACTACTCCTCTGAAACTACTTGACGGATTTTCATGAAACTTCACAGGAATGTTGCTCTTGATGACCATTTGGTCCTAGTAAAACTTCAGGTCGGCTAAAATTCAAGATGGCCGCCACGGCGAATAATAAAATTTCAAAAAACAAGTTTGTAGCGACTACTTCTTGAAAACTATAAGTACTATTGATATGGGACTTTTTCTAAAATGATCAGCATGACATGATGTTGGTCCTTTTCGAAAATCATTTTGATTCGATGTTAAACATGGCTGTCAGCGGCCATCTTTGTTTACATAGAGTTATCTAGTAAATATTTGTAGCGACTACTTCTCTGTAACTACTCGACGGATTTTCATGAAACTTCTTAGAAATGTTGCTCTTGATGTCTTATTGATCCTAATTAAATTTCAGGTCAGCCAGAAATTCAGGATGGCCCCCATGGCTAAAAATATATGATCAAAATACAAGTTTTAGCCACTATCTTGAAAACTATAAGTGATATTGATATGGGACTTTTTCTAAAATGATCAGTACGACATGATGTTGATCCTTTTCAAAAATTATTTTGATTTGACGTTAAACATGGCCGCCAGCGGCCATCTTTGTTTACATAGAGTTTTATAATGAAAACTTGTAGCGACTACTCCTCTCAAACTACTTGACGGATTTTCATGAAACTTCACAGGAAAGCTGATCTAGCTATCAAAATCCCATCAGTAGAGCTTCAAGGTCATTGACCACTTGTTAGTCACTAAAATGTTTACAAACTTTCATTTAAGCATCATTGACCTTTTTAATTTTAAGTCCAACCCCCATTAGGCGAGACATATGAATCCACGGATTTTTTGTAATAGAATTTAAATGATATTTTAAGTAGAATGAAATGCACACACGTATACATTCATTATTTTAATATAAACATGGTTACGATGAATTTGATTATTTGATTGCCATTTGTTCGTGAATTTATTTGTTTAATCTTCAATCCACCACCCATTTACTAAGTAATAGATAGAGTATGGTTTCACTGAGTTGGTTAATTTAAGTCATACTCTATTTGTTTTGTAGCATGTCCATTTCAGCTCCCTCCCAACTGGTAGTTACAATACACCATATATTCTGACATGTGTTATGATTTACCCCTGTTCTATTCCAAAGAGAATTTTCAGTGACCATGCTACAACCCTATACAGAGAATATCGTACATGATATAATAATAAAACTTTGAGGAAGAAATAGCGGAACTGATGTTTTAATCATAATTATTTTCATTATTCCCTGTTTAATGCAATATACAAACATAACTTACATTATTTACAGAGGACTATACACTGAAGCTCTTATACAAATCGGGAACGGGTTGAAAACTAATAAGCGACTGGAATGAAACTTCACACAATGATAAATGGAAATGAGAGGAAGTGCACAGTGCAAGATCCATAACTCTATCTTCTTTCAAGTTTGGGTTATGCCCTTTGTAATTTCATACTTAGAATTCTTGCCCGGAGCATAACTAAGAAACTACTAGTGGGACTGGAATGAAATTTCACACAATAATACAGGATAATAAGAGTTAGTGCAGAGTCATGAACCATAACTCTACCTTTATTTAAATACCAGTTACTGTTCGTTGTATTTTTAATTTAAAAAAAAGGCTCTAATTCTATCATAATGTACACTACCATAATTAGTGGCTGCATTCTCCTTTTGTCTACGTTATGTTTGGTCAGTTATTTTACATGCAAACTTTTCTGCGGCGACTTGATGCTATGCATCAATTGTTTCCTGTTATATCATAAGACCGGTTTTCCCCGCCTCCTTGGGCGTCGCACTTACCTATAGTGGTTTATTAAGAAAGGTGTCTTCGACTCATCCATTGTCGCACTTACTAGTATTTTAGTGTTTTGATTATATCACAAGAATGGGGTTTCCCACATCCTGTGTTTTTATTATACCTGAAGAGTGGTTTCCCACCTCCTCCAGCATCGTACTTATTTATATTGCCTTTATTATATCAGAAGACGTCACCCCACCCTTTCACCCTCACGGACTTACTTATATTACATCAGTAGGTGGTAGGTGCATCACTGAGTCACGTTATGTAAATAATAGTGCATTTAATTACCTTAGATTTACCTTATCCCGCAAACAACAGCCACATTTTATAACATGTACACAATGTCTAACCTACTGACTCCGAGCTATATATAATTTACCCGTTCCGAGCTATACATATAATATACCCGTTCCCAGCTATACATATAATTTACCCGTTCCCAGCTATACATATAATTCATCCGTTCCGAGCGGTACATATAATTTACCTGTTCCGATCTATACATATAATTTACCCGTTCCGAGCATATAATTTACCCGTTCCGAGATATACATATAATTTACCCATTCCGAGCTATACATATAATTTACCTGTTCCGAGTGATACATAAATTTACCCGTTCCGAGCTATACATATAATTTACCCGTTTTGATAATCCAAACTATATAGAGGCCAAACCTCAAAACTGGAGTGTCGAATTAAAGAGTTACCAACTCATAATTCCTATTACGCATATTCAGTCACGGATATTTAAAGAACCCGTGAACAAACTATACTTTTAAATCGCCACATATACATTATTATTGACCTGAACATCTGGCTAGAGTTTTGATAAACAGTTTTATGGTCTAATTTTGCCGCTATTTGGAGGGTTTGTTTCTTTAAAGTTCTGCGTGCTACTTCACACCAGTCACTGTACTTATGTTCCTTTGTATATCATTAGGTGAAGATGACGGTTCATTTCCAGTATTTTCTAAGAAAAGACGAGCTCCCGCTTCTGCACAAGGAATTTAACGTGTATTACGAAGACGTTATGAGGGCCAGCGCCACCGATGCAATAAAGGTTAACTTTTAATAAATATTTAAGAGAAAGTTGCAAAGTGCGTAAATCCACTGGATTAAGTTTGGAAAAAAGGAAACACGATTAAGTGTATTGGTTCTCGTGACGATTACACGTTCCTATGGTGATGGTGGTCAGTATAACAGTATATATAGGTAACTATAATGTAAATACAATGATAATTGTCTCATTTGTAAAAAATAGGGAGAAACAAAACTCTATTCGATACTTTGGCATAAATTGTCGATGTTCATTTAATAATCGCTTCATTTGTCGATGGTCATAAATGCTTTATTCGTATGTGTCCACCCACCCCAACGCCACTCCCATTCCTATGTTGGTGGCTACTTGTTACGTGTTATTGACTTGCATATTTGTTCGTGTAATTATTCATTTGTAAATATAGAAACATACTCAGGTAAGTTTTTGTATAAGCTGAACAATATATATTTAATTTGGAGTAAAGATATATTTTATTCAAAATACAAAAGACCTTTAGGTCCATGAGTACACAAGTACAACACAATACATTATATATACACACGGCAATAAATGGCAACATATAAAGTCTATTTTGTCACATATCATTTTTTTGTCATACATTTTTTCCATTAATCACTTACTAAGAAGTGTTTCAGTTCAAGGTTCGTTCTCTTGGGAGAGTAAAAGAGTGATTATTTATATATATATATATATATCAACATGTAATGCATGAGTGTATTATATATAGATACTACGAGGGTGCTTCAAAAAGTTCTGTCACTAGGTATATATCCGTTGAACTGGATGTTACACTGAGATAAAGTAGTGTATTTATAGTACTACTGTGTTCGTTCTCTTAAATTCCACAACAAAAAATAAAAATTTCCGGTTATTTAAACCCCTGAATTACCTCCCCCTACCACACCTTTTGGATACTGGCATCTCTGAAAATGTCCTTGTTACAAAACGTTGTAAAAAATATTTGAATAATTCTATGCTTTTAAATTTTCTTGTACGCCATCTGTTGCTATTCTCCCATAATCCATGAAAATGATTGTCGAGAATTCTGAAAGGTCTTGCTGCAAAGCAGATATGAGTGAGTGCATAGCCCTTAATTTTAACAGAAATAAAACTGATTTTCTTCATTTTGTTCACGGAAATGTTATAATATGTTTTAAATGTCGTAATTATTATCATAATATTAATAAGTTTTCATATTTTTTTTTACAAATCTTTGTCCTTCAGTGTTTAAATTTCATATTCAACACATTATTGTAGAATTTTGTACAATGTTTAGTGAAAATATTGATCATCCAAAAACGCTAATTCAGAAGACTGCCCTTCCATTTAATGTGCATTTATCATTAAATTAATTTTACACGTTAGCTTAAAATGTTAATTTCTAAGACAATGCCTTTTCATCTACCATGCTTAAATTCTGAATCTTGTAATGCACAGATATAACTGGTAATGTATGGGAAATTTCAAAGGTCTTCGACAAGTACTTAAAGAGAAACAGGCATTTAAAAAAGTAACAATTAACATACCTGAAAAAACTCAGGATGAAAATGCCTCAGTATGTATAAGTGATGTGTATTAAATGTTCCATAACTTTCGTCACACTAAAGATTCAGCATTCATTTTACTCTCAATGGAGTGGTATTGAAATTTCCGTTCAGTTGGTACCAAACATCAACACTCACAACGAGCACATAATTGTAAAAACGCGTTAGTGACAGAACTTATTGAATGACCCTCGTAATTATTGCGCACTTGCCCGTTTCATTTCAGGGAGCCGTACCAGTATACAGCACACAGGAGCTGATCGTCAACAGGACAGACGTGGAGAATCATCTGTACCAGGCTGTACGACAAAGGCTGGGCGGGATCTGCTGTAGACCAGACTGTAATCAGTACGCTTCAGGTACGTCAGGTATCTGTACCAGTCTGTAAGACAAAGACTGTGGGGGGAGTGGGGGGGGGGGGGATCTTCTGTAGACCAGACTATAATCAGTACACTTCAGGTACGTCAGGTATCTGTACCAGTCTGTAAGACAAAGACTGGGCGGGATCTGCTGTAGACCAGACTGTAATCAGTACGCTTCAGGTACGTCTGATATCTGTACCAGTCTATAAGACAAAGGCTGGGATAGATCTGCTGTAGACCAGACTGTAATCAGTATGCTTCAGGTACGTCAGGTATCTGTACCAGTCTGTAAGACAAAGACTGGGCGGGATCTGATGTATACTAGACTGTAATCAGTAGGAGGTATCTGTACCGGTCTGTAAGAGAAAGACTGGGCGGGATCTGCTGTAGACCAGACTGTAATCAGTACGCTTCAGGTACGTCAGGTATCTGTACCAGTCTGTAAGACAAAGACTGGGCGGGATCTGCTGTAGACCAGACTGTAATCAGTATACTTTAGGTAAGGTATCTGTACCGCCTGTTAATCACAAAGACTGTGCGGGATCTGCTGTAGACAATACTGTAATGTTTATGCTTTAGGTACGTCAGGTATCTGTACCAGTCTGTAATACAAAGACTGCTGTAGACCAGACTTTAATCAGTACGCTTCAGGTAGTCAGGTATCTGTACCAGTTTGTAAGACAAAGATTGGGCAAGATCTGATGTAGCCCAGACTTTAATCAGTACGCTTCAGGTAGTCAGGTATCTGTACCAGTCTGTAAGACAAAGACTGGCCGGGATCTGATGTATACTAGACTGTAATCAGTAGGAGGTACATGTATCTGTACCGGTCTATAATCAGTATGCTTCATCTGTACCAGTATGTAAGACAAAGACTGGGCGGGACCCACTGTATACCAGACTGTGATCAGTACGCTTCAGGTACGTCAGGTGTCTGTACCAGTCTGTAAGACAAAGATTGGGCGGGATCTGCTGTAGACATAGACGTGAGAACCATGGCTGTTAAGGTGGTATGTACCTACCATAGAGCCATGATTCTTCATTCTTTAGTTTTCTTCAGGACCCAGAACCGACCCCCGTTCGCACTATTCCGGCGAGGATTTTGAAAGCATCACGCATTGCCTGAAAAGAAAATACAGGCGTAAATTGTCGCTTATTGAAAGCTGTTCTAATGTTCGTCATTTCGAAGAATAACCTCGTTCTTGTGTGGTTGGTGTAAAAGCCGTACCGTACTTTCCAATAGCAGCTGCCTGCTACGGACAATACCGAACGCAATCTCTACCCAGAGTTGTTGTTCCTTGCATACACATACATCTCTGTCAACGTCTCACCAAATACCAAGAAAATGGGCAAACGATGAAAAACGGTGTAAATGCAAAATTTGTTGATGGCACTAATATTTTTTCTGAATTAACTTCATGTGAAATGCTTATATTACAAAGAAAACAATTTTCGGCTTGAATGTTATACATATACAGTAAATTATGCTCAGGATTATATTGCGGTAGAATTTGGCATATCAATCCGCCATCAAAACTTTAAAATAGGCACCACCAAATCGTCCCAATAACGTAAATGTACAGCGATTTGCTTACCAGCACTTTGCAATGTCACATAGATCTTAACAACCTACTTAAATTAAAGTACTAACCTATACTATATATCAAAATGTACATAATAAGTTATGTTTCTTTCGATTGTTTACCTGTCAATCAACAGCCGATAATTGGTGGTGTCACGTTGTTTAAGTTCTGTTGCTAGATATGGTCATGTGACAAATTATCATGCAGACTACTTTCTTAGACGTTGACACAGGTCAATGTAATGGCGTCTTGGAGAGATTGTACCGAACGTAGTAATGAATAGTTTGGCTTAGTGTAACGGAACTAAAAGATACTTATGGGTGACCAAATATGATAACTGAAATATTATCTAAATTTAGGTGTAATCATGCTATACATAGATATGTTTGATTTAAATGCAACAGTAAATATGTATATACATGTGTTATTTACACCGTGCAACTATTGTCATGTAGGTCTATGATCTACTGAAGCTGTGATACTTCCTTTTTCTCAGACATCAGAACAGAACAGAACAGACATCTCTCGAGATGTTACTAAAGGCTAACAGAAAAATCTATTATTGGTATACTAGCTTCCTATGATATCAAGGGTTCTATGGTATCACGGTAGTGTCCACTCTATAAAACAGTACGCATCTCTGCTAAAATATGATACTAATCTTATAGATGTGATGACTTAGGTACATATAATAAAATAATTGAAAAATATAAGTATTTTTATCATAAATAAAAGGATATTTTAAAATAATGCAAAAATGTTAACAATTTCATTTTGATCATAAAATTCATCACCCCTAGTCTCCATAAATGCAGTTTCCATTACCTTGAAGGTTATACAATTCAATAATTTTTAGTCTGACGAGTCTACTGTACATTATTGTTTCTAGAAATGGTCACTCATTGAATCGTATACCAGTTACTAACAAATACAGGACACACAATATGTGCATATCGTGATGCCATAGAACCTTTAAAATAATAATCTCAATGAGGGTACCCTTCTTTTCAAATCTAATTCTGAAATTTTTACGTAAAACTGATAACATTCTATGTCATACAAATTTAGTAGACGGGTCACAGAAAGCATTTGATTTGATTTTTTCTTTAAATATTGTGTACAGCTTAATTGTTTTGTCAAATCATTTAAGTATCGTGATACCATAGAACACCATGCTAATAACTGTTGCTGATTAGTCAAGTATGTCTGGCTGTCTGCTGTTGTTAAAATGTGTGAATTCCTCTCGAAATCTTCCTAAGTGTTTGTCACACCTTTAAGTTGCAATGTAACATGTAATTTAACTAATTTGTTGGCCATGTAATTCACCCCAGGTCTTATACTTATATAATAATAATGACTTAATTATTATACATATTTAGCTCGACTTTTCGAAAAATAAGAGAGCTTATGTAATCACCCGGCGTCGGCGTCGTCGTCCGACACCAAGGTCTGCATGTAAGCTGTGTTTACAAGTCTATTTCTCTTACATTTCTTACGCTAGCAGAACCAACTTTGGCCGTGGGCTTCCTTATAACATTATCTTAAGGACTGCTTAAGCAATTTTGGTTGCTGTAACCCATGGGCTGCCATGGAACCCGAATTCTGATAGCCCTTAAAATGTGTCCCATTTCACATCAAATTGTGCGTGTCAGCTGTGTTTACAAGTCTATATCTCTTACATTTCTTATCCTAGCACAACCAAATTTAGCCATGAGCTTCCTTATAGCATTATCTTAAGGGCTGCTTAAGTAATTTTGGTTCCTGTAACCCCTGAGCTCCCATGGAACCTAAATTCCCTTAAAATGTGTCTATTTCACATTAAATGTTGCGCGTAAGCTGTGTTTACAGATCTATATCTCTTACATTTCTTGTCCTAGCTCTACTTAATTTGGGAATTGGTTTCGTTTTAGTATGTTGTAAAGGGTTGCGCAAGTAATTGTGTCTTCTGCAAATTTCTGTGGGGGCCATGGAACCCAAATTGTGATTGCCCATAAAATGTGCAATAAAGGCAGATCTAGGTTTGCATGTAACTTGTTGTATATATCTATAATTTTGGTTTGGGATTTCTTATAGCATTATGCATTTTGTTCATACTTCACCCATATTGGGGCATGGGGTCCCACCACCCTGCCCACCCCCAACGCCCGTTTTTTTATTACATATTTCTGTGTTGGTTCGGTCAATTCTTACACATAGCTATGTATAAACTTGGCAAATATACTCATCTATGAAAAATACAAAGCATATTAAACCATTTTATTGCTTCCAGCTTAGAGGAGTGCCCGGTTGGGAGGAGGAGGCTGGTGTGTGGGGTGGGGTATGGTAGGGTATAAATGGGGTCATATATCAGCTTTTCTTTCTCAAAGAAAATGTATTGATGATTAGAATACACAGTCAATTTTGCTCCAGTGTCATACGTTCGGAATAGCATGCTTAGTACTATGTACGTTTTACATACCAATCAACACAAACTGTTTCCCTTAGAATTGGATACTGGTCAATGAAGAGCGCGTGGTGATTTGCAATGGCACGACTTCGAATAGTTCTAGTTTTCAATTAGAATGGGGAGATAATTATAATAACAGGACACAGCAACCCTGAATGGATTTTTTGTTTCTATATGATGTACTCAATAACATAGTACCAGTTCTAATTTGCCGCCTGAGATGGTAGCTACACATTGTATGGCTCATGGCCGAATATAAATGCAGTTAAATACTTATACGTTTGAGGAATTATTTGGAGTAATGCGATAAAAAAAAAGAAACTCACATTCGTCCCTATTTAATATTGAATGTTAGTAAATGAACTGATGACAGGCTCGCATCATATCACTTTATCTAACTCGTTTAATAAATTCTTAAGCAGGCATTCATCGTCTGACGTAAGATATTCTATATATGCATGTGTTTTTATAGCGTGTCCAGTTGGGTGTAAGGTCAGGACAAGCTGTACCGACCAAGAGAAGGGACTCCATGTTGACGTCATACACTTTCAACTGGGCGGAGTCTTTATCCCTGAGGATATCAAAATTAGTTTTATAGAGACGCTGTTACTGCAGGAAAGGCTTATAAGAGCCATTCTGATACAAGAATCGGACGTTCTTAGAAAGGAAACTGAGGGGATGGTAAGTCTGCAGGATGATACGAAGTATACATTACTACATTTTATTTGCTTGAATGGTGTTTAACGTCATTTCCCAGCACATTTAGGCTACATATGACGGATGGTTATGCAGAATACCCGCTTATTTCTGGGCAGAACAGTACGATATACCTACCGCCACCCGTAACAATCGAAACTTTCTCACAAGTCGAGCTCCCAGTTGGATTCGAATCGAACCCGTAGCAGTGAGAGGCGAGACGGATTCGAACGCAGCGTCTTTACTTGATTTTGTATGGTGTTTTACGTCATTTTTAACACATGTAATGTTATATATGACAGTCGTTTTTATTTATTTTTTGGTGGAGGCAGACCATCCACTTTTCCTGGGTAGAACCAGTACTGTACACCTTCCGCCATCCGTAAGAATCGCGTCTTTACTTGAAAGGTTTGACAATATGCACCGGGTATCGCTGTGGAACGGTCGTTGGCAAAATGTACACGTGTATAACTAGTCTAGCAGCAAAGTCATTATAATACGACGTTAAATGGTATGTCAATCTTTTATTAGCCTATATGGATGCACTATTCTCTCCCCAATCCACCCCTACACCCTAAATTTGATCATTTACGAACTATGAGAAGGACGACATGCGGACTCGTGATCATACTGACGAAAATAGTTTCGGTCGTATATGCCTTTGAAAATTTCCAATTCCTATTATTGCATCTCATTAAAGGCACTAACCTGCCAAATAACGTCAAAATACACTATACAATAATTTATCATATCCATGGTTCAGGTCATAAAATAATGTATATGCCGATTAAAAGTATAGAGTTATTACATAAAATACCATAGATTGAATATGCGTAAAATGATATCTAAGTTGATAACTCTTAATTTGACGTTCCATTGTTGGAGTTTGGCTTTTGTTTGACTCGTAAAAGCCGTTTGTATTGTGTTTACAGACAGCCGTTTGTTTACAGAGTTCAGAATACGTAAGCTATGTATATAATCGTCGTCCGTAGGTTTAGAAACGGTATACATCTGTTGTAAACTGTGCCTGTTGATGGCGGAATAGGGACTTAAATATGTTTAAAAACGAACGAACCGCGTGCTATTTTCATTTATAAGATACAGTTTCATAACAAAATCGTAATTATCTGATTTTATTTGTATTCACGTGGAAAATACTATACAGCTCATATTTTCAACAAATCTCGACCTCATATATGTCCTAAAATGTGCTAAAATGACCTAAAACACCATTCAAACAAAACATAACTCTAAAGTTGCTATCCCGCCAACTACAGTCAAATTCTTTAACATATGTTCGTCGTTCTAAACCTGCTGATGACAAGGTATATATATAACTTACATATTTTGAGAATCCAAGCTCTATAGACGCAGTGTAAACGGCTTTAACAAGCCAGGCCAAACTATAAAACTGGCCAGGCCAAACTACAAACTGGAGCGTTGATTTAAAGAAACTAACCCGCAAAATAACAACAAATTTAAACTTCAAAACTGTTTATCAAAACTCTAACCAGGTGTATATATAGTAATATTATGTGCCGATTAAAAAAAAAGTATAACATTTTTCACGGGTTCTTAAAATACCCGTGATTGAATGCGTAAAATGAATTATGAGTTGGTAACTCTTAATTCAACGCTTAAGTTTTGGGGTTTGACCTGACTGGTTAAAGCCGTTTATATTGTATCTATAGAGTTTGGATTCTCAAAATATGTAAGTTAGATATATTCCTTGTTGTCAGTAGGTTTAGAAACGGTGTACATTTGTTGAAAATGTGGCTGTTGTTGGCGGGATAGCTACTTTAAGAGTTACCAACTCATAATTGATTTTCGGCATATTCAATCACGGCTGTTTCAAGAACCAGTGAAAAATCTTATATTTTAATCGTCACATATACATTATTATATGGCCTGAACACCTGGATAGAGTTTTGATAAACGGTTTTGTAGTGTAATTTTGCCATTATTTGGCGTGTTAGTTTCTTTAACACACATAAAGAAACGTATATTTCAAATCCAAAAACCGTGCATTTAAAATCACAAAACCGTGCATTTCATTTCGCTGAGAAAATTACTTCTTTCAATTTCAGGTCCAAGCTATTAACAACGAAGCAAGAGAACTGAAAGAGAATGCTACAACCAATGCCAACCTCATTGCTAGCATAGCAAACGCCGACAAGAGTAGCAGCACAGAAACGGCCAGAGTGATCGGCCTGCATAAGTTGTTTAACAATCTCAACATCACGGACATTGAATACAAGACGAGCTACAACTATCTCAGAAGTCTTCAGGATAATGACAAGGTTCATCTCACGGTGGATTTTGATCAAAAAATTGCAGGAAATTTATAGAGTATACCTTCATTTATTATAGTATATTTGAAACTTCTGAGTAGGTACATAAGGCTGTTAGGCTTAATTTTATTTTACAAATAAAAATCTATGAACGATTTAAAACGTGGACTGGTTCAATCTAGATGGAACATTAACAGTTTCCTATAATACATCGCAATAATTAATTATAAATTACAACAAGTCTTATTAGGCCATTTGCTGAAAAATGACGTGAAACACCAAACAAACATGCTTAACAGGCCATAGGGAAATCCCCAAGCTATAAATAACTGTCACGTGGAGAACCTAACCAAGGCGCGTAACATTTAGACTGCTTCACTGCACATGTATCGTTTCACTCAAACAAGTTTATGTAGCATTGTACAATTTGATTTGTCTGAGTGCTATGGTGGCTGATTTCTGCCATGTCGTCTTTTCCTTATTTCGATGCGAAAAAATGACAGAACGAAAAGACGACAGGACGAAAAGACGACAGAACAAAAAGATGACATTTCATGGGCGAAAAAGACGACAGAACGCCACGCGAAAAGACAAAAAGACGACACTTCAGCCGCGAAAAGACGCCATTTGATATTGTCGTCTTTTCGTTATTTCGTGTGGCATTCTGTCGTCTTGTCATTTCTGTTGTCTTGTCGTTTTGTCATTCTGTCATCTTTTCGTGATGCATTTGGCGTCTTTTTGTTCTGTCGTTCTGTAGTCTTTTCGTTCTGTCGTCTTGTCGTTCTGTCGTCTTTTCGACTTCCGGTTGACATGCGCACTTCGGCCATTTGCATGGAAAACAGGTGTAATATGTAATCCATGTGTTATTAAATGTGCATGTCAACCGTAAGGCGAAAAGACGACAGAACTACAAGACGACAGAACGACAAGATGACAGAACGAAAAGACGACAGAACGAAAAGACGACAAATGCATCGCGAAAAGACGACAGAAGGCCACACGAAATAACGAAAAGACGATAATATCAAGTGGCATCTTTTCGCGGCTGAAGTGTCGTCCTTTCGTCATCGAGTGGCGTTCTGTCGTGTTTTCGCCCATGAAAAGTCGTCTTTTCGTTCTGTCGTCTTTTGGCGCTGCATTTGCGTCTTATCGTCCTGTCGTCTTTTCGTTCTGTCGTCTTTTCACGGCGAAATAACGAAAAGACAAAAAGACGACAAATGGCAGAAATCAACCACCGTAGAGTGCGGGACATTAATTGAAGATCCATTAAATTATCATGAAGTTGCTCCTCCCCGTTTCAAACTGAATAAAATTCCAGAATATATTTTATGGATAGTGAGATGTCGAGAACTGCTTTAATAAACATTATTTCACGCATTGAAAGTTGTGGAGATACACAGACTGATATTGAGCAAATATTCCTCAATATAGCGCGTCTAAAAGTATAAATAAACGTCTGAAAACCAAAAAAACATACTGGAACCAAACTCTAACAGAACTTTGGAATGACGTACGTAATAACGAACGCGATGTTGTACGTTGTAAGAGAAACAGAAATATCAAAACAGCTTTACGTAGAGACTACATTGGAGCGAGAAACGTTTTTGATGAAACATTAAGGCGTACGGAAGGCGCTCACAGACAGACTTAAATGATATGAGTATGACATCCGGAGCGTAGATTTTGTAAATAATGTAATTTTGTATATATCTTTAGTATATCACTTATTAAATATCACGAAAAGTTTGCAAAAGTGACTTATAGGTCCGGGTGTAATATCCATGTTAATATTTGAATATTATGTTGATGCTTGTACACATGTCGCCATAATAAACAATTTACCTACTTACTTACTTAGTACGGAAATACCGTCTTCGGGTCTTTTATTTGATATGATCCGTGTAATTTCTATTGGTGGATTATGGTTCATTTAGTTTAGTATACTTTTTGTAATCGACCATGGTCCAGGACAAGGATTTGTCCATCCTTGATCTTTATTAACCTCGGCCATATTGTTTATATAAATAAAAGCTCGTTCAAGCTTGAAAAGCAGTTAGATCGGATTAGTAACGCCAGAGTTATGGCCACTGATTTAGTTAATCGTGTTATATATATATAACTTTATTGCCTCCATTTTCTGGAGATTTACATGATATATGGTTATAGGCATACATTTACAAGTACAAAACTATTTAGAAAAGAAGAAAATGATAGAAAAACATTTACAAGATAGCATGGTATATATATATATATATATTACTCATCACACGAAAACGGATTCTCGGGACAGCATATACTAGTACTCTATGTCTAATAAAGAAGCCTGTTGTCAGTCTGCCTTAAAAAGCAGGCTGATCCCAAACGTCGATCGGTCCCGAAGATCAGTTTTCTTGTGAATTAATATCAGTTGCATGATATATCAACCATAGTTATTTTCCCAGTAAGAGTCGGCATGCGGACAGGTAAAAGTTTCTCCGAAAACGAAATGGAAACTGAAACAGTGGGATTGAAACATGGTGAGCGAGCACGTATAGTAAATCAGTTTTCAAGTTACGTACATGTATATATCGCATAATCACAATTTTAGAGCATATATACTTTTAAGCATATATGTGTTTCAAGAACTCTGCACACATAATCAGGAATGACGGATACAGTTCGGTATCTAGCATAAACATCAAATTGTCATCAACTTTGCCAAACATGTAGGTAATAAGTTCGAGCCTAGGTAGATGCAAAAACATGTTCCCAAGATAAACACTTAATGAGTTGAGTTTGCTATACAGCGCACTCCGTAATCTATCGCTATCGCTATCGCCTGTGTTGAAAATAACATAATACACCATACAAAAATAAATCAACTATCGTCCGAATTAGAGGTAAAGCTCTAGCACCTCCATTGTTATTCTGATTTTTCCTAAACTCGGCCGGATATTTTCGAAAATAAGCTAGATCGGATTAGTAACTCCAGAGTTATTGCCCTTGATTTATTGGGGGAAATATGCTTTTTATTTGTTAAATCTCTAGCTAGACGGGAGATCGTGGGTATGGGGGAGTGCGGTGGCGGGCGAAGAGTCTGTGGGAATATGGATGAGAACTTTCGCCTTATATTTATCATACTTGGTCAGAGTTTTTAAATCAATGAACGCTTGAACAAGTAAAAATGCAGTCAAGTTGAAGCAAAGACAGAAGTGTTGTCTTTGACTGAATGAAACACTTTCAAGTCCTTTATCTTCCAACCGATCTCAAGAAGAAAGTTAGGACAAATTAAAAAATAGCCTCAATGGGCTTGAAACTGCAGATGTATGGCCCTTGAATTATTTGGGAAATGCTAAACCACGCTTCATCTTTTTTCATCCGATCTTTAGCAAACTTGTTCAAAATAATGTTTTGCAAACCAACCATATCTGACTCATACCCCATGTTTTTAATTTAAATATTTTATTTTAACAAGTTTTCACGGTCATAGAAGAAAAGCTAGCCAGCAGAGTTATGGCCATAGAATTATTTTAAGATCTATAGTTTTCTTTGCTAACAATCTAGCTCCTTCATTTTTCATCTGGGCCCCGTTTTATGAAACAACTTACGACCATTTTGATCGTAAATCAATTTCTTAAATGCTTCACTTTCAATTACACTTTTCAAATAAACGAGATTTCATTTCATTTTCTTATACATGTGATATGTCTGCACTACGTGCACACATAATTGTCTACATTAAATGCTTAGGTGGAAACAGGTGAACGATTTTAAAGTTTGAGACTTATCGTAAGATGTTTATTAAAACAGGGCCCAGATCTTTACCAAATTTCGTTAGAGTGTTGATATCAATGGCAGTTTGAATAAGCTCAATAACCAGCCATGTTTCGGCAGAAAAACAGAGTTACTGAAAGTATTCCTCCCCACAGTCCATTGTTTTGAGCGTGCAGACTTGCCTTTCACTCGAGTTCCACCATGTTTGTCAAATGATGCTTATCAATTAGATAAAAATACTTAAAACATACGTATGGACATGCACCATACAGCCTTCAACCAGTAGAGCGATGCTTGCCTTCCTGTGAGTCTATGTGACTCGAGTCTAAAACTGTGTACACGCAGACAAAATGTACAAAGTTGCTTCGGGATGGATTACATTGCAGTTACTGAATTGCAGTTGATTATATTTTCTAATGCATCTAACTTATGTTCCTGTATAACCGATGTGTATTGCATGAAGAAATCAATGTTGTTGATGGTTCTGAAATCATCAACGGTCTCATTTCTGACCGCCATCTTAATCGAACGTGGACGTACAATCTAAATATACAATTTGAAGACGGGGCCATTCTTCATGAATAATGGAGCATTTTTTTTAAAGTGTATGAAAAGGGGCATACATCTGCATTGGATAATTGATAAGGAAGAATTGTATTAAGTTTCATGACCATAGGTCAATATTTTGCAAAGTTATGACCTCGGTTAGGTTGCAAGTTTGTTTTTTTTATTGAAAGAGGCATAACTCTGCCAAACTGAAAGTCAGAGTTATTGGACACGTGTGACAACATTCATTGGACCGACATGAAAAAAATGAACATAGGTCACATACTTTTCAAGTTGTGGCCAAGGTTAGGATGCAGGTTAAAGCGTGAAGGACGACGACGGACTACGACGACAGACGGACGGACGACGACGGACAAAGTGATCCCTAAGTGTATGCCATGCTACGCAGGCGACACAAAAATACGTTTCTTCAGTTCTATATTCTCTATGTACGATTTACGATGAGAAACTTCAAACAGAAGCACCGAAAGCGTAAAAGGTAGGTCTAGGTCAATGTCTACCAAGTCGACCTTCTCGTGGTCGGAACGTGTTGCATTCGTGTAGATCCATCTGTATTTGATGTTTGAAAAGTGAAAGATTATGGGTGACTAACAGTGAGAACCCTTGACTAGAATCACTATGAATGCGAGGTAGGTAAATGGCGAGCATTGTGACCTAGTTTTGGTCGGAAGATATATACTGAACAAAAAAAAGAAACGTCCGACTTTTTTGCTAGTATTTCCATAGGCCAGTCTTTGAGGGCGTATACAATATTTGATGTTTGTAAGCAGACTTAAGTGAGTACTAATTTGCCAAGCAATAATCTTTTATTGATGATACGGAAATGTTAAAGGGAGATCATTTGATGATTGTTGATAAACAAAAGCTGCCGTCTACACAATCTGTGTTATGTTTCTTTGTGTGATTTGTTTTGGTAAGGAACATATAGAACAGAACAGAACATAATTTTATTCAGATTTGTACATAGTACATCATCTAATACATATCTAAGTTTACAATACATCACGTGACAAGAGAGAGGATGAATACATTACTGGTTCACAATTAGAGAATGTCTAATACTAAGAGATTCTCTAATATACTTACACAAATTTAGTAATATTTTTTTGTTATTTGATTTCATAAGCTCAATGAATTTAAACATTGAAGGTCTTATAAAATAATATTTCTTAATGTATTTTTTTCTTCGTCATTGAAACGTCTACAAATACATATAAAATGATACTCGTCTTCTATATCCCCAGAATCACAATATAGACAAATTCTTTCATTTCGTGCTAACCTGTTTGGAGCAAATCTGCCCGTCTGAATCCTAAGAGGATGGGATGACAACCTAATTTTAGAAAAAATACATCTCAATGAGTAAGGCAACATATCTAAATAAGTTTCGTACTCAAAATCATTCTTGAAACATTTATATGAGTCTAAACCTGGACTATTATCGATTGATACATGCCACTGTTGAATAAAATTGTCAATAACTCTTTGTTTAAAAACATTTAGAAATGATTTTACATTTAACTGGACTGCATTATAAAAAGCATATCCAAGTCCATGACTATGTAAAAGATTTTTAACACTTGCAACCCAATTTTTATAGCCTCTCTCACAATCATTTACACCTTGGGCATACACTGTTTTAACTAGAATATTATCACTATTTGCAACTTTACACCAATACTTTATTATACGCACATATCGCGTTATGTAAAGAGGGTATCTACCCATTTCTCCATATATACCACTAGAACTAGTGTTTGATTTTACCCCTAATATTCTCTTCAAAAATTTCTAATGTATTCTTTCAATTTCCTTAAACTTATTAAAACCCCATATTTCCGAACTATATCCTAAAATAGATCCAACAAAAGAATCGAACAATTGACATAACAATTTAGGTTTTAATTTTATTTTCTTACAATTATATAATAAAGCATTTAGAGCTTTTAATGACTTCCCAATAATATGCTCTTGATTTTTTAAAAAGGACCCTGTGTAATTAAAAATTGTACCCAAATAATTGAAGTCGTCCACCACATCTATTAAAACCCAGTTATAATTCCATTTCTCATCGTTATGTATTGGACCTCTATTTCTAAACACCATAATTTTTGTTTTTTCGGTATTAACCTCCAGGCCCCAAGTGTTACAGTACGTATACAAAAGGTTTAAGCTATTTTGTAACTCCTCTACCGACCTCCCAACGACGGCCATATCATCAGCAAATAAAAGAAGTATCAAAACTATTTCATCAATTATCAAACCAGAATTACCATCATTTTGCATAAACAATTCTAAATCTTCCATAAACAAAGATACCAAGATTGGGGAAATCACTTCTCCTTGACGTGAACCAACCGCATATTCAAAGTATTCAGAATAACTATTACACTGCTTTACGCATGACTCAACCTTACTGTACATATCCCTAATCACACGCAGTAACTTCCCCTGGATACCTGTATTATAAAGTTTATACCAGAGTGCATTTCTATTTATGCTGTCAAAACAACGTTTTAAGTCAATAAAACACACATATAATCTTTTTTTCTCAATTACATGTTTTTGTACAATAGATAAAAGAGTAAACATTGCATCCACCGTTGAATGCCCCTTTTTAAACCCAAACTGGGCATCTGAAATTCTATTATTATTTACACAAACATTTTCTATTCTGTTGTTTAAAATTGTAGTAAACAGCTTTGACATACAACTCACTAATGTAACGCCCCTATAATTACTTGCACAGTTAACATCTCCCTTTTTGTGCACAGGAATCAAAACACCTTCCATCCACTTATCAGGGAAGTGACCTGAGCTTAATATTGCATTATATATATCACATAGGTGAGATACTAAAATATCTGCACTTTCTATAAAATATTCATTTAAAATACAATCACGTCCTGGGGATTTACCAGCTTTTAATTTGTTTACAGCTTGTAAAACCTCCTGACATGTTATTGTAACATCCAACTCTTCAAAGCTACAATCGTCATCATCAAAAATATGACTATTACAAAAAGACTCCGCCTCTTCATTTTCACACTGAAAAATATCATCACCTAGTGTAGAAAAATATTCATGAAACTGTTCTAAAGATAGTGAACTGTTGTTTTTTACTGTTTTGCTTTTAAAGAATTTCCAAAATTCCTTTGGCTTACTTTTTCTTAAATTCTCAATTTGGATTAATTTCTTATTTTCAAAAATTCTTTTCTTTTTACGACATATGTCTTTATACTCCTTCTTACTTACACACAATCTTTCTCTATTACTCGTAGATTTAAATCTATTAAAAATACGCAGGGATTCTAAATATACAGTTTTATAATGAAGACACTCATTGTCAAACCACTCCGCTCTTTCACTTACTGAAACATCAGTAAAAGAACAACTGTGATTATTTTGTACCTTTTTTACAAATAAAGGATCCGCCACTTCACGCAGAATTTGAGTAAAATCATTTACTAGATTATTGATAGATGAGCGATCACTCAAATCAATATCCCTAGTTAAATCATTTAAAATCGATAGCTGTGCTATAAGTCCAGAGCGGAAAGTAGTCCTACAATCAGCGCTCCATATATATTTTTTACCACTCTGTAAATTACTCGTCTGCTCATGCACATTACACTGTACCGAGTAACATAACGGTGTGTGATCACTCCATTCATTGACCGACTCAACGGTAAAGGTAACAATACTTAAAAAATGACGTTCACATGTCAGCAGATAATCAATCACGGAAGCCCCGTGCTGAGACACAAAAGTATATGTACCTATATCATGGTCATTACCTAACCTTCCATTCACAATACGTAAACAAGTAGACTTACATAAAGCTAGAAGCTTTACACCGTGAGAATTGCATATACGGTCAAGGGAGGCCCTATGGAGAGGCACATCGGGAACATAATCTGGATCATCAATAAAATCAGTGTTTCTGTCAAAGGCAATATAATCATTTTTACTGCCTACCCTTGCATTCAAATCACCATTTATGTACACACAACCCAATTTTTTATAAGTTACATCATTTTCAATAATATCAAATAAGTCAGCATTTACAGCATTATACGCCGGGGAGTTTTCTCCCCATAGATACACACCACATATATACAAATCGTTCTCTAAATAAAACTCTTTGTCAACTTTAACCCATATAATGGTATCAAAATGATTTTTAACTATTGTTATGCCGTCTTTTATAGAGTTTCTATAGTATAACACTATACCGCCACTGGCTCTCTTAGCGTTACGGTGTTGGAATTTGCGGTAGAAATTGTGAGCAACAAAGCCAGACAAATCAACATCACTCTTAGCACGAGTCCAAGTTTCATATAGAAAAACAATGTCATTTTGAGTCAACGTATTTACAAATTCAGGATCATCTCTCTTATCTCTCGTCAACCCATGGACATTTCACGACATTACACGTAGTTCACCCCCATCGTACCCCTAATCTCGCACCGACTTGCCGTCCACATAGAGGGTGTCGTACGCGATCCACGCCCTCTTATTTTGCTGCCTCGCCTCCTTCAACTTTGGATACAGCTTTTTCCTCTTCTCCACTACTTCTACCGGAAATTGCTCGTGCACCTGGAAATGAGTCCCATCAAGTGACTTCCACTGTTTGCGCACGAACTCACGTTCCTTGAAGTCTCTGAACCTCGCGACGATTTTGCGGCATTTCCCCTCTGCTCTTGGCCCCATCCTATGGACTCTGTCGAACGCCATTTTATCCACCAGCTCTTTCGCTACTTTCATTTTGTCATATAGAGAATATTGCCTCGGACAAATTTCGGTAATTTTTGTAGATTTAATTTGTTTTTGTGGCCAAACTGCATGAAAAAGGGATCTAACTCCCATGTGTACTGAACGTTTCAAAAACATCTTGTTTGGACTATTGTTGGCGGTCTATCTAATTATTCTTAAAATATCATTATTTTTTTCCTGTTTTGTTGTCTAGACTATCAGCATTAAAATCAGCGGACGTTTCTTTTTTTGTTCAGTATAGTACTGATGTAGTGTACCTGTAATCAGTAATCAGTTTGAAGACACGAGGGCTATCGACGTCTTAGGAACGGACCTTATAAAAAAAACCAAACTAAGTTGAGACGTACCTCGGCACTAACAGGTACTATATGCACTCTCCACTACATTGGTGTGTGAATTATAATATTATATAGGTATCTTATTTTCGTTCGAAGCTATTTACTTTGTTAAAATTTCATTTCTTAAGACCAGTAATTTACAGGAGTTTTAACAATGTGTATCCATCAGTGTTAGATACTCGCAGGCTAAGACTGCATATAGTAAGGGCAAGATCAATATTTCAGTAAAGATTTTTGAATTGAACTGGGGTTTTAAGGTGCACCAACACATGAAAGGTTATATGGCGCGTAACAGAAATGAACATGCCAGGCTCATTCTCCATGTACATCGAGATACAATATGGAGAACGGGCCTAGAACCTTCTCATCC
>JAWPHD010016693.1:0-48499 GCA_037043455.1 Cyrtodaria siliqua
TGATACATTGTTTATTATTATGTTATATGTCTATAAATGCCATCCTTCTGCTGACTGTGGCCCTTAAAGGGACAGCAGCAGAGGATGGCATTATAGAATTTAAAAAACTAACATGTCTCAGGTTAGTTTTTCTACACAACTTGCATTTGTTCAATCATCAAAATTAACTACAGGAATAGTATAAAGCAAATTGTTCTTGCATTTTACTGTTTATTATATTGCACCAAATAAACTTGAAGATTGCCGTGTGTCCCTTTAAGTGAATTGCAAACACAGAATAACATAGATATACAACTCCAGCCTTTAAAGACGTTTCTGTTACCGACAAAAAAAATACTGGTAATTTTGCTATTGAAATAATCAAGCCTTAACTAAAAACATTCAACCTGTCCACAGAACTTAAATTATGGTAAACTAATTGTGTTTGAATTTTTAATGCAGAATTGAATTGTTGCTTAATGACTAAACCATCAATATTTTAGAGTCTGGAAGAGAGGGAGAGGAAATACAGTGATATCCCGAAGCACCTTACTGTAACTAGCAAATAGATCTTTCTAATTTGTTTAAATGTCAGGAGGATTATTTGCTTGTTTGAGTGTTGTTTTAAATCATTTTTAGCGCCACATGTGGCGGTCAATTCTTTTGTGGTAGAGGCAGGCTACCCTATTTTTCCTGGTTAGAACCAGTACTGTATACCGCCCGCAATCTCAAAAATTGATACTTTCTCACTTGACAAGCTGAGCTCCCAGTATGATTCGAACCCGCAGCGGCAAGAGGCGAGAAGCCAGGAGGATAAATTCCGCCTAGTTAGGTTAACCTTTCCAGACAAACTTAATAAAGAACTGGTTGCTTTTTCCTAGACATGGACATATTCCAACGGCATGGCTCTAAGTAGGTAAGAATTAAGCCCCTTTCATTGCACAATAAACAGAAAACTTCGGCTGTGCTTCATAGGCATGACAACATGAAGCAAACTATAAAATACAACATCACTCATTTTTATGACCAAAATAAAAATGCACCAATCGCCTGTGCAGATGCTCGGCTTTCAAAGGCTTGTTTATTTATTGAAGGCATAATTTTGCTTAACTGCATAACAGAAATATTGCTATTATTAATTTTGTTAACCAAATTTTGCGAGTATAATTTTGTTAAAAATTCCTTTTTTCTTCGAAAAAATTGAGCTAAAAATAATCCAAAAGCAACATCTACCTTCACAGAAGCTAAAACAGTGGAATCCTAGGGAATGATAGAGACAGTGTGAATATTCTTCCTTATCTTGGGTTATCTAATTTGAAGCAAAAACTCTCTGATAGTTTGTATTTATTGTGAAACTTATACTGTAAATAAAGTTATAGCTGAGAATCCCTCCATGGCTGAGAGGCTTGTGTAAACACACGCTTTATTTTTGTCTTTGCTTATCAGTCAAATATCAAAAACATATTTCTACTACTATTCGATTCAGATATACTAGTATAATGTTGCAGAAGTTTGAATAACAAGAATCATGTTCTTTTTTTTGAGAATCAGAAAACTTCTTGAAAGGACCATATGCAGATGATCCGTTTTCATGTAAATGGGGTGTAAAAGGGAGTGAAGGAGATAGGTGCCAATTTTAAGGAGATAAGAGCACTCTTAATATTTGATTTAATTTTCTTCACTATTCTGTTATATATTTTCTAAACATTCATTATACTTTATATATATGGTCTTTTATCCTATATAAGCATATCACACAAATAAAACGTTGTTTGCTAAAAAGTCTAAATAAGGTCCAGGTTAGTCATATATTCAAACTTTACTTATTGTTCTTGCAACAATCCCACTATGCACTGCTACTCGTTTTATAGTCTTAGTCACTAAGTGCTTTACATACCTGAATCACTGAGAAGTACTTTATTATAACAAGAGTTAAAGGATTGAATTGAATTGAATGTTGTTTAACGGCTCATTAACACAGTATAGGTTAAAGGATTGGAAAGTAATGGTAGATTGGTCATGACATATTTATCTCAGGTGCGTTATTTTACCTGTGAATTAAAAAAAATGATACAAACAGTAAAATCAAATAAAACGCTGCCATATCCAACAAAAATAAGGCTTATATACAAATATAAATCATTTTAAAGTGTTTTAATATTTTCCTCCCATCTCCTTTAATAATATCTCCTTTAATAATGAGATTGTGTGCTCCATCTTCTGTTAATCTTCCTTTGCCTTTCAACGGGGACCAATGACAGTCACTGCCAAATCCAAATATTTGTTTGTTTCTAGTGCGTTTTAGGTTCAACAAAACATGAATGAAATTGATAGGACTTTTAAGTATGACATTACGGCAGGTGATGTACACCTGGGCAATCATCCACCTTTGATCTGCATCTATACATTTTAGACAATCTGAAGGGTGTGTTCCTCTTCCCGCTTTTCGATTGGTTAAGCTGACAGTAAATCACTCATTGTCTCAAATAAGAAGAAATCTGTCCATTCATAAAGGTGCTGCTAAAGAGTGATTCAGTGAATTATTTATAAATCCCAGTAAATCTGTTGATTCATAAAAAGTTAAGCAAATCAATAAGTTTCCAAATAAGGAGATATATTTAAACTGTGCATTCATAAAAGCTATATAAAGAAATAAGTTTTCACTGAACTTTAATCGAGGGTTCAATGCCACACTGTTGCATCTTCTATGTTATTTATATGTAGATAAAATGGTGTTGCGTTGAACCCTATATTTACAAATAAGGGAAATCTGTTCATTCTAAAAAGTCAAAATTTCATAACAATAGTTTGTGTATTGTTAGAGGAATAGTTGAATTATGGCTGACTTCTTCTAGAGACATGCTTATTATGGCTGACTTGTTCTAAAGACATGCTTATAACGTGTGGAGGTCAAATATTGTATATTTTTCATATGCTGACAAACCTGCCATTTGTTTGCCCAACAAAATGACTCTTTTTTTACTCTTGCTCCACCAAACATGAAGTTTTAGGGTTTTAGATGTCTAAAAAAAAGTCAGTCAATAAGAACCGAAAGTGGACACAAAACAGTACCCGTTTTAGATGTCTAAAAAAAAGTCAGTCAATTAGAACCAAAAGTGGACACGAAACAGTACCCGTTCAAATTTGACAAACTATCCAATCTTCATCAACAAACTATATTATGCCCGCAGTCTCTATATGTCTGGCATAGGTTCAATGCCCAAAGGGACTTCATCACTGCCAGCTTCTGATGTCTACAAAATGATATATACAAATGGCCAGGTTACAATACTGGCAAAGGCAGAGCCAAATAACCTTTAGTAACAAAATACAATTAAATACAACTAATTATAAAACATTTTTCTTTTAATTTTTTTTCCTTAATTTTTTTGGCTAACTTTGATGTAACAAAACTGTATTGTATGTATGTATGTCTACAGAAGGCTTACTTTTCCAGTACCGTATTTGAACTTTTGAAACAAACGCGACATCAAAGAAGCGCAAATTTTACTCTTGAAGTTAACCCCAAGTGTAAGGAAAAGTTTAAAAGCAAAACAAGTTCTTTCTTAAATGATAAACGATGTCACAGATAACACAGGCCTATTAGTGGATTAAACCAATTCAACAAATGATAAAAACTCCTTTGTTCAAAATCAAGTACTTTTTTCTTTTTTTTTATATATTTTACACTTAGTCTTGACGATTTTAAATATGTCTTAATGTCATCAAATGGCCAAATTAATAAATACACTCTAAACTATAATCGCTTCAACTTCAAATGTGGGATATCTTAGGGACACACCCTCTAAACACTGAATGTTTTCATTTAGCCATCATGTTATAATCACGACATCTAATTTCTGCCAACTTTTAATAAATCCCTTTATTGTTCTCAACAACTATCTGTGAGTACCCAGCCCAATTTCACAAAAGTCATAAAGGACAGATGTACTTATAGTTACGATTCATGTTAAATTATACCTATTAAAGGGACACACATCAATCTTGAGTTTTATATAAAGCAATAAAATTAGCAACTCGATTTATTAATCCTGTATCATTTTGATTTTAAAACTGCTTGCATATAATTAAATTAACAAATTGAGATTTCAATTTTCATGGTTATTCTAACAAATTGGTATATTTATTATAATATTACTTCCCAGTGAAATAGTGGATTGTATGGTTAGAATAAACCTTATATTCTCATTGTTTATATTTTCACAGTGAGAATATAAGAACTTATATTCTCACTACCGGAAAAAATGGAACTACTTTTTTCTAAATTTGCTTATAACAGTCATAATTTGTGTCGAAGTTTAGAACTATATTCTGCGCACTAAATGTATGTAAATCGCCTCGAGCGCTACGTTACTATATTTATCCGCGAATACGTTAAAGGGGAACTGTCGAAACGAAACGTATTTTCAGTTTGAAACAGTTTGTTAGTGTTGCATGATAAAAAGTATATAATAAACATAATATTTGTTGGTTTGTTGTGAATATAGTGAAGCACTAGTGAAAATATGTTTTCCCACTTCTCGATGAAAATAAATCCTATATTCACTCCTAACCAACAAATATCCTACATATATTATTGGTGCAATATAATCAATGGTTAGCAATAGGTAATTTTTTTTTACTTTGAACTGTTCTAATGCGTGTATTAATGATTGCAAATGCAAGTTACGTAGATTTACGAGACGCCGTGAGTTTTAAACAAATCGAGATTGTCGTGTGTACCTTTAAGCCTGCTTGTGGATGGATGATACCCAATGTATATAAATTAAATGAGATATCGTACAAACACAGACACAAATTTAATACCCGCTTGTAAATTCTGTAATTTATAAATTTATTGAAACTGTTACTCCAAATAGCCATCATAACATTTGACCTTCAACAGTGAACGGAATGGAATGTCCACATGTGGGCTTAATGAGGCATTTCTGTCCTCGAGACGAGATAGAACGTCTTCGAGATAAATTCTTATGTAAATCATCCCCAAATATGGTATTGTATACCCGATATCTGCGGCCCACTTTTACTTTCTAATGTCCTTTTGATGGTATGATATATTGACAGATGATGACAAGGATTAGGGTTTGATGATAATTTATACTGTGCCACAAGATCATGAGAGCTTTTATAGGATTATGATGATTCTAAACAAGCCAGCGCGTCTGTTCTCTAATAAAGTTAATGCAACACAAAGACTTGACTGTTTAAATTTACGGGAAAAAAAACTGCCGATATTTCAAGTTGATTAATTTTTCTTTCTGAAATGCCTACTTGACAAAAATTATAATATTTATCACTGTTTTGTGAACTTAAACCTGCATTTTATGCACTTGTAATACTTGTAAATTATGCCTTGAATGCTTGAATGTGATTTTCATTTAATAATATACACACTGAAAAAGTTTTTTTCATTAAGAGAAATGAGGCCCTATCTACTAAGGGGTATTCGACTAATATGTTTGTTGGTTGTTAGAATTCCTTAATTAGAAAAGGTAAAAGTCAAACACCAAAGGACAAGGGTCAAGTTTAAAGGGATGACCTCTGGTAATATTTGCCAATTCTGTAATGAGCTTCTCTCTCTGATGCCAAGGTTGATCCATATTTACCATCGACAGATGTCAAGTAATGCCTATTTTCCTTATCAAGTTTCATCACCACTAATAATAATCAATATAACATAGAGAAGAACGTAATAAACACATTTGGAAAAGTTTCAATTCTTTTATTGCTAGTGTTTTTCGCTTGTCAGCTGACAATATACGTGGTCAATGTATGTATTAGCGTGGATATTGAGTGTAAGTTTTCTCTTCACAAGTCCCTATAGCACAATTTTGACCATTGTTGTTCCACATGCAATTGCCAGTATGGAATTGCATGGCATTATAGCCTGCTTCTACTAATCTCCCTATAAGTCAAGCAGACGACACTGCTTCTACTAATCTCCCTATAAGTAAAGCAGACAACACTTCTTCTACTAATCTCCCTATAAGTCAAGCAGACGACAAAGTAATCTCGATTTGTCAGCCATGCAATACACAGAGAACACCAGTGTCGTAATTATGCCCGGATGGAATCACCTGATGTCTTTTACTAATCCTCCAGTAAGTCAAGCAGCCGACAGCCTGATCTCTATGGGTTAACCTTGCTATAAACAAAGAATACCAGTGGTGCCTTCAGACACGTATATTTCTAGTTAAACAGATGACAGATGACCATTACGGCCATCTGACCATTAATGCCATCTGACCATTACAGCCATATGACTATTATGGCTATCTGACCATTACGGCCATACAGATCTACGTACCGTGCAGTTGTCGAAGTTGGTTCCATCAGTGACCTGTACCGTCAGGTTGTACAATTTCTTGGTCTCCCAGTCTAGCCGGCGCGCCACCACCAAGTTGCCCGCATCACGCCCAATGAAGAAATGGTGGTCGGGATCTCCGTCTGTGCAAAATTGAGACAATTGATTAAAATATTTTAAAATGATATGAAAATATATTTCTCTATCATTTATATTATATATTCATTAGAATATGTGACACAAGAAATTTACCATATCATATAATGAGACTAACGCTCCGTCAAATGCATCTAATAGGAGGATAAAACGCTATTTTCCATATATCAATGTTTGCTATGCTAAACGCATTGCAACCTGAATCACGTTAGCAGTGAGGCTGCAACTCCTAATAATACCAGGATGTAGGTTGACGTTTATATATGTAAAATAATGCTTTTGTCTCCTTTAATTGATAAATTAACATGTTCAAGTGCAGACGACAGGAAGTTTGTGACACTGAGCAGTGTGCTGTAGAGTGCCAATGTGTTGTAATTCTGTTAAAACATGTGAAGAACATAACCTGTATTTCTGAAAACAGGAATGGAATCGATTTTGTTTTTATTAGAGAATGTCATTGCAATATTGGTGGAATGGATAGGTATCATCTCAAAGGTAATGTAGCGACACAGCCAAACCATCTTTATATTATTGAGAGTTCTGAAAACTTGAAAACCGCTGAAACAATTATCAAAATCGGATGATAAACAAAGATAAGATATGATCATTTGAAGGTTCTGTTGAAACGGATATGGAAGCGGTAATTTTGAAAGCTATGACATCACAGTTCTGAATGACCATATATGGAATATTTATAAATATGAAAATTTACTGATTTATACGAAAAAAATTACAGCAACTGTATCAAAAATATGTTTACTTAATGGCAATAATGCTTTATATGACAAGTAAAGGATTCTGCATTCACTTGCAGCGCTTTTCTCTGCTTTAATTAATATTTATTTATATTCCATATACGGTAATTTCGAACTATGACATCATAGTTCTCAAAATGTTGGTTCCCATTTCCGTTTTAGAAAAACCTTCAAATTGTCATACCATTTTTATTTATCATCCGATTTTGATAATTCTTCCCCCTTTTTCCAAGTTTTTCAGAAGTCTCAATAATAGAGCTTGTATGGCTGCGTCGCTACATTCCCTTTATGTATTCGGTAAACTCTGAACCATCAAAAATATGTTACCCACTAACAAGTGCGATTTAGGTAAATAAAATCATAAACAACGTACCGAGAATTTTATTTTTGCTTGTCCTTTTTTCTTTCAAACAGGTAAGACACACTCTACCTAAAATACCTTCCTGCCAACATTCGGCGGTAAACCCTAACCCTAACCCACAATTTCCTTAGACTCCGGCAACTTCAGAAGCTGGTGTAAATTTGTGCTTTATTGACAAAAACTTGTCATAACCATGGCAACGCATATCTATTACTGAAACCCAAATCTAATATCATTTATGATTTAATCAGGATATTGAACAATTCATTTCAATTTGAGTCTATCTACCAATTCTCGTTACTAGGCAGGCCCTCCATGGAACAGCTGTTTGTGTTTACCATGGGAACAATATAAACACAGAATATTGACAGAATATCATACAAATGACTTCTGGTGTGGACACTAATTATTATTATTAACTGTAAAACCGGCAATATTGACCATGCGTTCCTAATGTCGGATTAACACCATTTGGTATCGCTTTTTTATTAACTGGAAACAAAACGATATTTTATTCGGTCCCTTTTTTCGGCTGAACTGTTTATAACCTCCATTTTATATAAAAAAAAATCTGTATCTTTTTAAATCGAAATAAAGCCAATGTAAGGGAGCACGGAAAGTGTTGTATTCCACGCTGTCTATGAATGAATGAATGGTGTTTTACGGCACGTCGACACATAAATAGGTCATATTGTGCGCAAAAATTGATGAAAAATGAAGAAATATAGTAATAATTAAAAATTAATGTAAATATATAAAGATAAAACTATTTAAAAGTAAGGGATGATAAGGTGCAATATAAACTATGTATGTAAATCAACGAATGCCCGTCAACGGGTATATAAACAAGTAAATATATATAAAAACACATTATAATGATTTATATAGTCTGATCTCTTTTAGGAAATCTAAAACAAGACTAAAATCTACAGTATCAAATAACTCTTTCATAGTGTTAACATTGTAGTACCTTTGATGCATAGGATCAAAGTCTACACATTCCAATAAGCTGTGTTTGACCGTTAACGGTGCAAAGCAGGGTATACATTCTGGTAATTGCTCACCTTGTAATAAATATGAATGAGTATAACGTGTATGCCCTATCCTGCACCGGGCTAGGACAACTTCCTCTCGACGAATGGGTCTACTAGAAGAACACTGTCTATGATAAGCCTTGATTAATCAATCTGCAATTTTATCTTTTTTTATTGAGGTTCCACAATTTCCAAGATTTTTTTTCTCCCATTTTACAATCGAGTCTAATAAAACATTATATGCATCATGATCTATTATTGCAATGCGTTTTGGAATATTGGAAATTGCAATAAACACAGTGATCTATGTATTCAGAATATTGGATATTGCAATAAATGTAGCGGAAATTGCTGGAATCCTAACATATGGAACTGTTAATCGTGATCTATGGGATTCCAGATATACTGCGGGACTAATTTAGTCTAGACTTATATGAAATATAAAATTCATTCAGTTTGGAAAGTATAGATTATATCTTAGAGGAAAAGCATTGCCTTTATTATGTTATTACTAACATGCGCTAAACAAAAGCAGATGTTTATAATCGGTCATTTCAGAATGGCATATTACTAGCTGTTTTGGGAAAATACTTGTGAAGGATATTCACATTTAAATTGTACGAACAATCAAACATTACATGATGGTATTTCAGAAAACAGTTTTCAAGGCAGGAATGTTTAATGTCTGAAATGATGTGTTATATATAACGGAAGACCTAAATCAAGATTCTGAAACCAGAGGTCATGGGTTCAAATGTCACTGGCGCCATGGGGTTACTTACACGCCATGGGGTTACTTACACCCAATGAGTTTACTTACACGCCAAGGGGTTGCTTACAAATCATGGGGTTACTTACATACCATGGGGTTACTTACATGCCATGGGGTTACTTACCTTACCGTGGGGTTACTTACATACCATGGGGTTACTTACACGCCATGGGGTTACTTACACGTGACCTTAGGTAAGACAATTCCAAAGTGTGTCTGACGGAGATGTAAACCTGGGTGTCCCATGTATCGGAGACTATCCTCCGAGCATGTTAATGAAGCATATGAATGTATTTGATAGGGTAGAGCAGGGTTCACTCATGGCTATGTATCCTTATCCTTAAAGAACTAAAGAATCTCTGTGATAGAACGTATGTGATAGAACGTATGTGATAGTAAGCAGTGTTTTTTTCTCGTTTTAGTTAGGGGAAATATAACCCATACTGTCATAATTGGGAATTTTAGCGTGAAATTTTTCATAAAAAAAAAAAGAAAAAAAAGAAAGCAAAACATTTCATAATTCAGCTTTAATACTATTTGCAGTAGACTAAGGTCAACAGAGACATTTAAAAGCGTTTAATACTCAATTCTGTCACACTTTTGCTACTTTTTTTTTTACTATATTTTTTTGGTTCTCAAAATTAGTAAGAAAGAAAAAATTGGCACTGGGAATATGATCAAACAACGGCTATGAAAACAGCCAAAATCATGCCGGTAAGATTGGGACAGCCGGATTGCCATGTTTCCATCCCCTCTCTTCTGAGGCAGCTCAAAATAACCTAAACAATGTGTTACTGAGCCGTTTAAAAACTATGTTTAAAAACTTTTGTGAAGGTTGCAGCTACTGTACAGGAGATCTGGGGGTGGATGACCATGTTATTACCATAGATAACGGCCACTTATCATCCTTATCATAACTACATAATTACACTATCACTGCAAGTATGTACAATAAATACTTCATCCAGGACATACTGCAGTATAAACAATATTCAGTCCAATAGAAATCATTAATATCCAGCCACTGGAGATTTCAAGAGGTAACCATATACCTAGTTACTAGTTATCGGCTACACTTCTTTATCATGTTTTATAGTTGTTTTTTTCATTATTATTGATTTTTATAGATGTATAAACAAAGATCTCTTATCAATTTTATAGGAGTTATTAAATCATGGCCTTCAAGATGTAATGAAATGAATTGGTTTATTTTATATGAAAGGTCATATTGGGACAGTGACCTCAGAGGGTGACGAGATTGAATGAAGATATCCCACCACAAGGACAGTGACCTTAGAGGGAGACGAGATTGAATGAAGATATCCCACCACAAGGACAGCGACCCTAGAGGGAGACGAGATTGAATGAAGATATCCCACCACAAGGACAGCGACCCTAGAGGGAGACGAGATTGAATGAAGATATCCCACCACAAGGACAGCGACCCTAGAGGGAGACGAGATTGAATGAAGATATCCCACCACATGGACAGCGACCCTAGAGGGAGACGAGATTGAATGAAGATATCCCACCACAAGGACAGCGACCCTAGAGGGAGACGAGACTGAATGACGCAAGGACAGCGACTCATGCAGGGCAGAGGTCTGCAACTCAAAAGTGGAATTGAATTAAATTGGTGTTTTTATGGTGCATCAACACGAGAAAGTTTATATGGCGCCAAACAGGGATGAACATGCCAGGCTCATCATCCAATTACAACTAGATAACAATTTGGAGAATAGGCCTAGAACCTTCTAACCTGCAGAACTGCAGAGTTGCTGCAAATTCCACTGTAGATACAGCCTTATCCCGTGGCTTTCCTTAGTGGGTAGGCGGGTAATCTACCCTGCTACTTTGGTTACTTTGGTTAGCGGGCAGTCTACTTTTAGCAGTCAAAAATCAACAACAAAAGAAAAACCTAAACTCATCCGCCTACTTCGCTGCCACTCAAAAAACAAAGGAAAAGCCTGTATCCACAGAGACCCAAGGCCAATGACTTCAAGACGTACCTCTGTTAAGTACTAGGCAATCTAAGGTTGTATAATTCTGTATATTCTTATTACCGTATTGTTTTTATAACAGGATTACATAGAAAGACAAACAGACCTCTGGTTGTCCGATAAAAATATATACAGATATTAAATAAATATAAAGATTAAATCATTCATCAATCCAGAAAGTATATTTTAAAGCAAATAATTAAATAATTGTCTTAACATTCAGCCAATAGCTAAGCCAGTAAAGTGCTCTCATACAAAGGATCATCATTTGTATATTTCTGTATCTTTTGGATGGTTTTTATTACAGGAAAAATGTTCCATGCACTTCAGAAAACATGGTATTTTACTGCCGTTTTATGATGCAAATTATTGAATAGATCTATCACCCTTACAGCTTGTGTATCTCATATTCACCCAAGTTAAGTGGATTCGCAATTAAACAAGGTTGGATAGTGTTAAAAACTAAATAGCCTACATGTTACGGCCATTTCTATGACCGTTGGTAAACTGTTTACTGCTGGGCGCTGGTAGTGTTATGGATTTTGTGTTTTTATGAGTCTATATTATCTAGTGTTTGTGGGTGTAGTCTCACCGTGGACCATCTGTTTCCACTTTGTCATTTGTTTGAATATAATTTATGCCAGATTTCTATGAAACTTGGCACCTACAATATACATTTTTGTTTTGTATATCTGTTTACAAGTAGCTATGCCAACGACTTCAATAGTTTTTGCCTCTTTACAAAAAATATATATAAAACACTGTCATGATGGGCATCTGAATTCCCACAATTTAGCATCTATAGCACAGTCCGCTTGCATTCTTTTACAACATTTTCTTCAGGTTTATATCCATGTTGTGGGTTAGATTAAATTATTTGCAAATCATTGTTTTTAAATTTTAACGTCATGGATGTCTTATCTGTTCGAGTTTGAAAACTAATTCCTTTTATAGTTTGATCGTTATAAATTTTTACGTTGATTTTTCAAAACACTTTTCATGATGTAAAGTTTTGCAAGATTTTTCCTGTTGTATTCACAGTACATGTACATCTTAAAGTTGCGTTATCATGTATAGTTACCCTGCACCAAACCAGATGTGCATGTGCCCGTCCTTATTGGGGGGAAATATTAAACAATCCTAAGGTTATGTCTTATTAAAGGCCAATGATTGGCATTTAACATGCATTTGTCATTTAACTGAAGGTCACACAAACTTAAAGTGTTCTTATTTAAGGCATCACAATACAGTAATAAATCTCTCTTTAACAAAAACTAATTTGAGAAACAGAAGTTTGTCTAAAACTCCTAAAACTCGGATAATAAAGAAATAATCAAAGTTCTACAACTCAAATAAATGAAGATTACCTAAGGGGGATAACTCCTCATATCAACACCAAATACAATACATCGAAATCTTGTAAAAATCAGGCAAAAGTGATTTAAATTTAAAGTTTATTTAAATTCGCTGCCAAGACAAGTGTTGTAATTGAACAAAATAGCAATATAAAATATAGATTGCAAAAGTCCACTCAGATATGCCTTGAAGCCAAGCACGATTCCACCAGGCAGGGAAAGGTATGCTTATGTTCAAGCACACCACAGTACTACACATGGTTTATTTACCTATAATAGTATACAAGAGATCCTCCTCATCTTTATCGGTTGCCTGCAACAGCTCCACCATGTGGCCAACTTTATCATCCTCCATAACGCGCTTCTCTATGATAGGGGAGGTAAATCTGGGAGCATTCTTGGACACCTTCAACCGCTCGACGACCTCTATTGTGACCTTGGTTGTAGTTCTTCTGGGCCTAGGTTGTCCATTGTCTGATGCACGAACCTGGAAATAAGGCTTCCCTCAGTAACTTAATAAACCTTTTTCACAAAAACAATTTGAAATTCCATTATTTATTCAATAATACAAGGACCGTAACTCTGTTGTGTCTAGTTATATATTCTGTACAAGCTTTACTTTGATTAAGTTAAATAAAGACTGTATGAAAGATAGAGGCGTTCATTGAGACCAGGTAAAGTTTGGTATAGATCAATCATAAATTGAAAGTTATAGAATGTTAGCAATAGATTTTAACGGACTGTCGACAACAGACGACACGTCACCAGTAAGAGCTAATAAAACTACTGTTTTAGTTACAAATGTCTCACCACGAAATGGTGAAAATCTCCACTGACAAGGCTCTCGGTGGCATACACCATGCCCGATGTTGGATTTATTGTGAAGATTGTCGAATCGCCCTTCCCCTCGCGTATGTCGAAAGTCAACTGCCCGTTTGGCCCTCCATCATCGTCCCAGGCCAGCACTTGGAACACTTCGATATCGAGGCCACTGTAGTGCGTCTCCGGGAACCAGAGGCGATACATACGCTCCGTAAACTGTGGTTTGTTGTCATTGTCGTCTTCCACAGTGACGTACACGCGTGTCTGATATGTGAGGGCAGGGTCACCATTGTCCGATACCGTCACCTGGAAATAGACAAAAATATGGGGGTAAAATATGAACGTCATCGTAACTTACAGATCCGAGACCATGCATAATCTTATAAAAAAGCTTCTAAAGTCCCTTCTAATGTTTTTCTCCTTTTATACGTTGAAAAGTGTTGAATCAAAAAGCAATATAAAATTGCAGACATTAAGGGGTCATAACTGTGTCAAATTTTAATGTAAAATTGACATTTTAAACTTTGCCTATATTTTGTTCATATAACTGTTTATTTGTCATTTTTTACTTAACATGGACATTAAAACAATCATAACTGAAAGCCATGATATTTACTTCATGAAGACAGATAGATATTTCTCAAAGAAAATGCAATAAACAGAAAAAATAATTTTGTGTTTTACTGCTAATAAATGAATGCAGAAAATCAAAATACTTTATAGTTGCTATAATTTCTCTAATGTTTAGATCTTTTGTAATGTAAAATCTAATGCAATAAAGACTTGCTAAATATCAGTTTGGTTCCAAAGCGGTTTATTTTCTAGTCAATATCCATTTTTCAAATTTTACTAAAACTCAGTTGTATTTTTTATATGTAAAACTTTAAAGACTACAGAAAACACTTCAACAGAAAGTGCTACAAGTGAAATAAATGTCAACATCTTCAGAGTAATTGGATAAATTGCTACACACACAAGTAACTCGTTCAGACATGTTTTCTTTTAATGTCCCCTCATGCTGAAATAATACCCTGCTTGCATCTCTACCCTTTCATTGACAATAAAGCATGGGAGAAATAAATTCTCAATCTACATTTTAATTTGACAAATGAACTTTGTCATGGCTAACAAAAGTTGAACCTTGTCCTCTATTAGAGATGAATCATGGTGGGAACTTGTTCTGGTTCTGATAGTTGGAACATGTTCTTGTTCTGGTTTGCTTGGTCGGCAAATTGCAAGGATTGTAGCATGTCAAACAGCAGGGTAGATTTTTGCATTGTGACGAGAGCTTGACCTTGTGATCCAAGGTCACCTGGATTACAAGGCAATTGTCAAATACTTGACCAATAATCAAATTCTTGACAAGAAATAACGACATAATAACATGCCAGTCATTATAACGATAACAAGTGATGATACGGAGCGTGTCCTATCAATGGGCTCTGTAATTAAAGCACATTTTATACCAACTTTAATACCACAGTCGACTAAAACAAAACCTAACATTGAAATATTAGTTTAAAACATTGGAAATATTCAATAAACTAGCACATAACAGGAACTCCTCTCTCCAAAAGAGGATCATTTTTTTAAATACTATTAAATGTCATAATAAACATTATTCAGTATTTCTAGCATTTTGTTTAGACACATTGTGATGATCCTTTGTAAATATATATATAGACTAAGTGTTAGTAAATGATACCTGCCGCACATCCTAAATAATTTTTGGCGACTACCACCATATTATTAACTTCGCCTGACCACGTCTGATTAAAGTATTAAATGACAAACTGGAGCCCAAGTTCAGTACAAGAATTCTCATTGACAGTAATTGCAAATATTCAGTATTCAAAACCATGGTCTCCATCCTTTTGAATTGGAAATAAATGCAACTATAACGTTACAGTCATACAATCTATTGAAAATTCACCTCACAGAAGTTCAAATCAGATTTTTCTGGACACTTTGATTATTTTTATCTTACTCTGAAAAGCCATGATAACATTTGGCCTCGGTGAGCTTGGGGCCTGCATTATAAGCCTTCTGGTTATAATTCCAGTAATAATGGAACATGATTTCCTGCAGATTACTGAAATGAGGAAAGGAAGGCTGCCGAGATACTCAGATTTTAAATCCAAGAGAGATCAAAAAAAAGAAAGCTTCTGCTGTGACAGGATTACCACCTAATCTGGTTTCCTCTATTGAAGATCTTCTTTAATTAAATGATTTGTCAGGAATGGAAGATCTTAGGTCATTATTAAGGGTGTAACAGCAATTGATGGAGTTTGGTAAATATATTACATCTTGAATTAATTTAAGTCTTTCACAAACTTAAGCTTACAACTTTTACCAATGGGTTAAGCTATGTCCTGCTGTTTGTATAGCCTGAACTCATACAGAATATTATCCCCTCTCTTAACAGCACTAAAACTGAGAGTGTGTGTGTGTATAAGCGTTTATTTATCCTCGCTGTATTGCACTAAGCATTTTAGCGAGCAGACCTAGATTTTAAGTCTCATCCGAAGGACTGGTAAGGTAGGAAATATTTTTGTAATATTTCGGTAATTTAAACCCAAATTCGGTCCTGGCTGGGATTGAACGCGCAATCCCTGGGTTACTTAGCCGCAATGCTAACCATTACACCACGGCGCTACCTAAAAACTGAGAGTTGAGACTGTTGCTTACACCATTTTCTGGATCATTAGCACCAAGAAGGAGAGAAGAATCCATAGTGAGTCTGAGAATCTTACGGTTAATCAACCAGAAGACATCAAACTTCAGCTGTTATGTCCGCCAGTTTCAATCAGGGAAGGAAGCCATTTTATTAAGATAAGTATGAAAATCAGCCAGGCCCATTACTGTAACTACATCAATCGAATTTGTTGGTATTTGTATCTGTAATAATAAACCAAGTAAAGCTGACCGACAATCTGTGAATGAAAAAGAGTTTGGTAGAGTGATATGAGGGAGACAGCCACACTCCTATTTTGTTTTTTGTTGCAGTAAATACAATTTAAGACCATATTACTATTTACCTATCCATCCTATATACCTAGTACCGTAATTTTCTGAAAATGAAATACAAAAACCTGTATCTCAGCTCACTAGTAGCATTTTCTGATTCTTAAAGCGACACAGTCTCTATATCAATCGATTTCTTCTGTGTAAGGCATGTCTTTATTTGTAACTTCATGTTTACCAGCTCATATCGAAATCGGGTATTTAAGCGAGCAAATATAGCGCAGGAAATCATTTATTGTATAGACAAGGACCAGTACCACAGGTAACAGTATTTTTTACAGAAAAAAAGTTAGCCTCTTTCGGGGCTCGAACACAATGACCTTCTGATTTCAAGTCCGGTCAAGTCAGGTGATCTCTCCACTGAACTATATCGCTACTTGAGAAAATAGTATACTAACTACCATTTATTATGAGGCAAAATAACTTAACATACTTGATAAGATGCCAATCAATAAATAAATATATAGTCCATCTTAGCGTACGTGTAAATTAACATTGCCTGGTGTAATACTGTACGTTATCAATATGAAACTAATACTTTGACTCAAAACAACAGCTTGACGAGTTTGTGTATGCGCAGTAGTATAATTACGTAATACCTATTTAGTGTTAAAACTGCTACAACATGCCAATAAATAGCCGTGGTCTTCAAAACTTAAAAGTGCAAGCTTGTGATTCAAACCCCGTTTTGGGCAACCATTTTTTTTTATCACATATTCTGAAGCCGTATATTTATCAATTTACCTGTATGGAGGCTAAATAAAAATGTGAAATTGTATACATCGTTTTCTGCTTATATACCGACTTTTGGGGTGTTCGTCGATTTGAAACTACTTCACACGTGACTCATTCATATTCAGGAGTTATCAACAGTTAAAATAGGGATGGTGTAGCTTTAATCCCCATCCTACTAATAATACTGCCTATGCGTGCTTCAGTATTTTACAAGCAATCTGATAAAGGTATATATCAAATGTTCTGGATGCTTGCACCACTTCTCTGTCCTCTCATGAGATCCTGTAGATATGGCATGTCGGCTTGAGGTGATACAAACTACTCTAGTAATAATTCTATTTTATCAACCTGATTTTAATAATAAAGAATACTTCATTGTTATGCAGCTTGTACCTGCCTACAGGTATACAGAAATTGAAGGAATTTGCACTATTTAGTGTTGCACTTATTATAAAGACCAGAAAGCAATCTGCACAAAATCTTACATTGAATGTTATATTTATTATATTATCATTTGTTTTGACATAACAAGTGTGATAAAATCACTAGATTTAATATTTACACAACATAATTTTCACTTTTATCTCCCAAATACATCAATTTGAATCGGTCAATATCAGCCTGCAGCTATCAGTTATCAGATATGATATAAGATAACTGTAGAGGAAGTCTGGTGCTATTCTTATGGCTAGCCAATTCTCACACATACACTGAAATAGCCTCTAAGCTTTTAGTTGACATTTAAAATATTTTTAGTACACTTTTAAGACATGTTTATTGCTCTGATTAATGCTTATTTCATAATATGCTTATCTGAGAGGACTGGTTTATGGGTAAGGACATTAAAATGTTGACCACCAAGTATTGTCACTATGGCCAAAATGGATGACCACAGTGACCACCGATTGACCAAGTCATAAAACGTTTATGATAACTACAGGATCCCCATATCATATACCACCTGTGTATGACTGGTGACATGGACAAAAACTGACCGCTTGTCAAGGTAATAGAGCCGTTTTCACTACTGACAAGCACTAGTTACAATAATACGGCAGTTTGTTTGTGAAATTCAACCAGAATGACTCAAGCATGTGCAAATGTATACATATTATGACTATAAATCACAATACTATCTATAGTAGGAAAACCAAAATATTATTTTTGAAATTTGATAAAAAAAATATTGATGAAATGAAGTTATTTAGGTTTTGACAACCAATACAATTTGTAAACGAAAATTACCCACAGGATCAAAACAACATTTGCAATCATTTATTTGTCATTATCTTATTCAATATTCAGGAAAAGTTTTCCGCCTATTCCCAATGGTTGTTTTTGAGAGTTCTCCATGCTGATTTGATTTAATCGACCAGCTTTATTTTAGACGATGTAATATTTATCCTCTTCAATCCAGTTAAGGCCAAAACGTTGCCTAATTAGATTTGAATATACCACAGCAACCAACAACAGACTTAATTTGCAATTCCACCTGCCTAACAGAAATAAAACCAGACACCACAAATGTTTACACCTCAGATATATTTTAGTGAAAACACAGGTATTTCAATTAAACCCGGTGCCCTGGAGGCAGTGTTGACCAATTAGTGAACAAGGAACCGGTAGACTGGTGCGTGCATCTGGAACATCTCTGACATGTTCTGTTCAATTTAGGATGGTGTGTACTAGAAGCAGTCTTTAATATAATAATTATAATGAAATGGAAGCTATGAATGAGTTAGACATGTGAGTAAACTTGAAAAACTGTTAAGAAATACACGGTCAGCAAGTTTATGATATCGATTATCTGTTTTACAATCAACATAGATTATCTATCATGCTCTGCAAATAGACACTTCCCATGTTTAATTGCTTGAATTTTTGAATGTATGCAAATAATTCACTTAAAAGCCCAATTTTTAAACTTTTATATGCTTAAGACTACTTCATCGCACAGGCCACTGAGGTTACCTGATGCATTTAACCCTTAACCCGCTACATCTATATAATGGACTGTTCTTTCTATGAATTTGTTTATAAGACCATTCCATGTGACAGAGGGGTGTTTTGGGGGAAATGACTGATCAGCAGTCAGACATTGATCTGGGTTTCCAATGGATGCAAAGGCTATTATAGTCGTGCTTAGCGGGTTAAGGGTTAATCTTAGAAATATTGAAGCAGACGGAGAAAATATTTGCTCAATATCATTTTTTATAGTACATGTTTGAACAAAAAAGAAGTATTGATATAAAATAATAAACATGAAAATATTCTAAAATTATAATATGGTAATTTCTATATTTTGGATGCCCATGGCACCAAATGCTAAAAAATCCATTCCGAGTTCAAAGGTTCATCTAGTTTTTACCCTCTCTAAATAGATTTGTCAGAAAAGGTGACGAATACCAAATGGTCCATGATTTCATGGAAAGGCAACATATGCCGTAACGCCATATCATTTGTGCCAGAAACAAACCTGATCTTGTGATTGTTTCTCGTAAATTATTGTTTGTTCTTCTATGACCCTTCAATGGGTTTGTAATGGCTGTTTCAAAGGTTCCTTTTTGGCAACATTGGTTTACATAAGGATTGGTCTATACAGCCAGGGGTTAATACAACATCCATTATTGTTATTGCATACACAGACCACCTTGTGGTATTCCTATAGAGTGCAGAATCCTTATGTTGTGGAAACTATACAACATACAAGCAGTTATATTCCCAGATTTATGGAATAATCTGTATCGATTTATTACGCCTACGAGAAAGTAATGTTTAAAGATATTTGTCCAACAGTGTGGGCATAATAATATATAGATTCTGAATCCGTAGATCACGGGTTTAAACCTCACTGGGTTTCTTGGGTGTGACCTTGGGCAAGCCACTTCTCCGAGTCAGTTGGATGGGGAAGTAAACTGGGAGGTCCTGTGAATCGGTGTCTATCTTTAGTATGTTAAAGTAGCTATCCCACCAACAACAGCCAAATTGTACAACTTCTGTTCACTGTTTCTAAACTTACTGACGATGAGGTATATAATTTATATAACTTACATATTTTGAGAATCCAAACTATATAGACAAAATATAAATGCCTTTAATCAGACAAACCAAACCCCAAAACTGGATTATCGAATTAAGAGAATTACCAACTCATAATTCATTTTAAGTATTTTCAATCATGGAAATTTTACAAACCCATGAAAAATCCTATACTTTTAATCGGCACGTTTACATTATTCTATGACCTAAACATCTGGATAGAGTTCTGATAAACGACTTTGTAGTGTAACTTTGCAGTTATTTGGCCAGTTATTTTCTTTAAGGAACCATAGAAATCTCTTTGACAGGAAGAGTAGGACATGGTTCCCGAATTCCTATGTATTTTTTCCCATCTCTGTGTGGCAGCTGGTACCTAAACTTCAAAGATCTACCTTCTGCTATGCACATATTAAACTATACATATTAAAGGGATTTTTTATAATTCTTTGGCATGGAAGTACAAACATAATTTTTCTTTTGGTTATTCTTGCACATGTATTTACCCTTTTATTATTTATCATGCATTAAAACATCAAAGTTGTTTGGTTACATAATGTTCCTTAGAAAAACAATAACTCCCTAGCCTATAATTATATAAACGGGTGTCGATTCAGGTAGGTATGCACAGCCCTTAAATATGGATAGTGTATGTGTTTTGCTCTGAAAACTGAACAAACACCCCCCAAAAAATGGGAGAAATAAGTGTAGAGAGGTCATGTGATGGGCTGAAAATGTCGGAGTTATGCCCCATCAGTACTAATCTGAAATCTTGAATCTGGCCCTGATAATATACCATTAAACTGAAGTAGGAAAAAATGCATTTCTATGGTTACTATTTGGGAATCAAGTGTTTGATATTATAATAAACATACCAGCTGAAGCCTGAGGATGACATAGAAGCCCTATATGTATTTATCTTTCTCTGCAAATTGTTCTTCCCTACATAACTGTTACACATATTTTATGACAAAATGAATCAAAGAAAGGCATGCAAGAAATATCATGCATATCACAGATTCCTTATCTGTTTGTTTATGACGTACCCTCACTCATTCTGCCTGAAACATGCACAAATATTGATATGTTTCCCTTCATAATGGCAGAAACATATAAAGTATGCATGTGTTGCAATCCACTGCGGATAGTTATTACACCTTATTACATCTTACATATCAAAGCAAGGCAACTTAAACCCAGAATGAACAAGTTATAATGACAAGTTGATTATATTTTCTCTAGCAACTCATCCATCTTTTACATTTTGATAAATTTTAGGGAATTATTATCTTGTCATGCCAAAAATAAGGTCAAATGAAAAATGAATTTCTGGGATAAGACACTTTTGATTCACCAGATGTTTAATGTTGGTGATCCCAACTTTAGGGATTTTTTTTTAAACATGACCTTCATTGAGCTGGTTTATGAAGATCCCACAACATTGAGATCAAAATAAGGGAATTATTAGTAACTGTATCATGAATGCCCCATTTTAGCGCTGTAACAGGATATTCCTCTTTCGTGGTTGCGGCATAAACGTCTCATTAATTCAAGTTTATCGTGGACATTACTCAGTTTACATTTGACATGTATTTATTTGCATAAATGGACAAAACATCCCTTGACATGAAAGTGCAAAGTTTTGGTAACCTTAAACTGCTCGCCTTTTAGATAACAGGTCAAACAGGCCTAAGTTATGTACTCTAAATATGTATCAGATTTCAATTTTATGTACTTGCAAGAAAAAAATGACTTTGCACCAAATATTCTCCAAGCTTGAAAGTTAGTAGACATTTTTTGTTCTTTCATATTCATTTAGCGACTAATACATTATTATAAACCAGGACCACATACAATATATAATCTCCCCATTGTTTATTATGTTTTGTAGATAGGATATTTATTTAAATTTCCCTATGATACTGTGCCAAAATAAAACATCAAACTTATTTGTTGTTGTTTTTTTTACACCAAATTTTTCCCATACTGTTTTCATCCCTTTATAATTAAGCACCCCATTTCACAAATCTTGTTTCAGAACTATTTTGTTTCAGAACTATTTTTAACTTGATCTCATCAACATATTTTCTGATAATTCAACATCAGAGAAGTAATCCAATCTAGATTACTCTTCTGTAACATACAAAATGTTAATTTCAGTGACGAAATATAAGAGGAAAATACATGGCTTTTTTTACCCATCTTCCCTTGCAATCACTGGATGGTGTTGAAATAATGTTTCATGACCTGATCTCTTACAGTTAACGCAGCAGGCTCTACCAAATTACAGACACAAAAATAGTGGGAATAAAGCGAAAAAGCAGTCAGCACTTTGTAGATTTAGCTTTGAAGAGGTTTTGACATCTTGTGTAAGAATCGCATCAACTGCTGAAAAAAAGGTTGTATTTTTACATTTTTATCTTATCGCAAAATTAGTAGCGTAGGATCGAATATCTAAATGATAGTTTCAACAGACATAGCAAAGGAATACACAAGTACGCCAGGTTATCACTGGTGTAATAATTTTTTTATGCGATTCTCGAAAAAAGAAGCTGTATAAACACCATCAGCACACTATGAATGTTGGAAGGTGACTTATCTCAATTTGTTTTTTAATTTATTAGTTCGATCTAGACCTGTCTGCCAAGTGTTTAAGATGTTAAGATTCATAGAGCCTCTCGTGTTTTAAATTAACACTAAAATAATTGAATGTGTTATTTTTGCCAAACATTAATAAATACAAGCTTTTTTATACTTGATAAGAAGACTTTTATAATATATTCAATAAAAAGAAGAATTTGATCGAAGATGCAGATTATCCAAAATTCTTTTTTATTTTTTAGGAATTAGCAATTGAGAATAATTTCTAGCACTATTAGTGTTTATCTAGTTGAATTTTAACAACATATAAACCCAAATGTTGAGCGACCGTAGGGAGCGAATGATGGGTTTTTATTTTATTAAAATTCCACTTTAAGTAAACACAAACTTACTTAGTGGTTAACATACTTCTCAACAATTCAAGGAATGATGGCATAATTATGCATATGCAGTGGGCCTTCAACACTAATAAAATATTTATACAGTCAAGGTTCCCACCCTTATTGGATGGCCAAATTCAAGGACTTTCAAGGACCTTTTTTCCAAAATTCAAGGACTAATATTAGCGCAATGTATCGCCCAAAACAGCAATAAATATTCTAGGAACGCACAACCAATAGCCATTTTTGGGATAAACAGCAAAAATTCAGAATTTAAGGACTTTCAAGTACCTAATTATTAGATTTTCAAGCAATTTCCAGGCCTTGATTTTTTTTTTCAAATTCAAGTACTTTCAAGGATTTCAAGGACCCGTGGGAACCCTGTGTAACAATTTATGTGTAAAGCTCTCATGATATACAAACCATTACATTCAGTTAAGAATTCTCAATGAAGCTGACATGATGAGGATAATCTCCCAAAACTGTAAAAATTAACCTTGAGGTAATGAAGCCAAGAGGCTGTTACCGAGCTTGCCAGCACCCCAGTGTAAGATCAAAGCTCTCGACAATTACCTATCAAACCTACGGCAGCAATAGATGAAGGTAAATGAGTATTACAGCACTTAACGATAAGAAAATAATTAATTGTTGTTGGGAATGGTTCATCAACACATTAAGTTATTTAGTGTCGCACAAGAGACGGGGTCAAGGAAACATGAACCTCAAGGAAACATGCCCTATACTTTTACTAAAGAATAGATTCTTATGGTTCTTTTACCTTCTCAGACTTCCCGGTTTTATATAACATTCCGACGGATGAGGCTTATGAACTAACTGTCTTGCCCATGAAAACACCGAATTAGAATCTCAGTGGAACCAGTGAGAATAGAAAGAAGTTGGGATGGGAAAAAGAGTGATTAGGGTTCTGGGGTTGGGAGAAATATGTTTTCTAAAGATTTGAGAGACTTTTCACTTTTCTAAATTATAACAACGTATGCTATACTGCTTTCTTGCATTTCAGAGGTCAAACGTTGAAGCCATTTGCAGCAGTGATTGAGTGACAGCAAGGTCACTGTAAATGAATGGGCCAAGACAGTTTCCTCAGCAATATCATCCTGGTGTACATATTGTTGCAATGTTGGACATCGACAGCACCACAGAAACTCATACATCAGAATAAAGACCAGGACATTCATCTTACAGATTTTCCCTTTTGTAAGTTCTTAAGACTTATGGTAAATCTAATCGGTGGATACCAGAAAAGGTTTCGTGCTCTATATTGCATGCTGACTCTCATCCAGTTTATGTCTAATCTAGCTAGGTTCAAATAATCAGTAGTGTTACTAAGTCCTTAAGTGAAGCCAGTTTGAATGCCATAGTTTTTTAAAAGAGGTATTTAAGTATGACGAAGGGATTTAGGGAATTCAGTTTCTGTAATTTTCAGATGATGCTAACTGATTGAAAGACTTAATGATGTCTGAAGTCAAAGTGCATGGTATCTTAAGTGTGTCACTATATACGCAAATGTGACAGAAAAGATTGCTATTTTTTATGCAAAGAAGAAGTGCTAAATGTGGAAACAATTGTTGTTTTTAATTATTCTCCTACAAACACAGAATCAAAATTGTAGAACTGTCTAATGAAACAAAGCCATATTATAAATAATACTCGAGAGAAAAAACATTTCCAAAAGTTATATATTATTTTGTATTGTCTGATCGAATGTTAGAGGTTAGCAAAGAAATAAAAAGGACACTTTAATAATTAGTTTACAGAAAAAGGTTTCCAAGAAATACGTTTAATTTATCTGTGTATATTTGCTGGTGAAGGCAATATATCTCTGTCATGTTTATTACCACTGAGCCCATCCTGGGAATATTTCTACACTTTCTCGGAATAAAACTGGGATTAACTCTCCTATATATATACTGTTCAGCAGAACGAAAATTCCACCAATATTCAGGTCATATAAGGACAGTCTGATTTTCGTTTCATGGAAAATTTAGTTTATCAGTGTTGGAATAGACATGTGCTAAATACAGAAATAGTCTAGCAATGGTGGCCCTCGGAAATGTGTGTCATCTGTCAGCATGTTAGATTCCTTTGTAATAAATAATGTAGAAATGAGATGGGTTTTACCAAGCACGAACACAAAAAAGTTTATGTGGCGCCAGACAAGAATGAACATTACAGACTCATCCTCCGTTTACACCGAGATAAACTATAGGGAATGGGCATTCTAAGAACCGTCTAACCTGCAGAACTGCAGAGTTGCTGCACATTCTATAAAGGATACTCCATTTGTGATGGAGCCACACTGCCATGTTTACACATGCAGGGTTCCACCCCACTGCCTCGTGCAAGATTTGTAGTGGTCCTCTTCTACTCTCAGTAACCACACAGTGCAATAATGAAGAAAGTATTAACAGCCAGATCCAATGGGTATACATTTAGTGAGACTTATTCTGGTAAACACAAGAACCAAACAGAATGAGTGACTACCGACAGATAAGGACAAATGAATCCATATATGTCAGCAATTCCAAGCAGGCGCCCGCAGATGGTGGTAACAATTCTGAAAACTTGTTCGAAAGTCTGAGATGTTTATCTTCAAACATTTGAGAGATCAACACAAACTTGTACGTTGTTGTTTATTCAAATATAGTAACAATAATCCCACATTAACCCAATATAGTGAACTTGGAGGTATTAATAGTAACATTAAACATTACAACTACAAACAACAAAACGACCGTAAAAGCACATGCCCGTTTTTCTTTTACTTAAGAGTATCATGCTCAGTTATATAGACTTACAAATATTAGCATGCCTCCGATCATCAGAGCAGACAACACTTACTGTAGCTGTCAAAGCTGGGCTGCTTAAAAAAACTTCTTTTTCTACACGACCCACTCATTTACCTCCAGAATGCAAGTAGGAGAACTCAACTGAATATTCAAATGAGGAGAAGCAATGACGAATAATTGTACTGAAGTGCACGGAAGCTATCGTCTGCTCTGCCAGGCTAAACTAGATAACATGATGCAGTCAACATAATTGAGAAACAATCCTTCTTCTAAATCAAATTTTCACACTCTCCGCAAGACAATTACAGAAGCGGCAAAACAAGTTTGCCCATATTTGCGCCATCTGAAATTAACTCCTCGTCCCCTATTATGTTCGTGATTGCCAACAAATACTGTTTATGAGGCCCTCACTTTGCAACAAAAAATGTAATGTCAATTTATAAAATGTGGTGAGGATCTTTCTGGAAATGAATATCAGCAATCAGAGTCAAATAAAATACTGCGGTTGCAGAGGCTATGGACATTTTACATTTTAATGATGTAGAAAATAATCAATGACAAGATGAATTCCATTATAGACAGAAAATCTGAGGACTCAATGCTGAGCTACTGCATTTTGTTTTCTTTATTTATAAACAGTTACAGTCGTTTTGCTTTCGCCCCCTCAAAATGCATAAATGAGACCTAAAAATATTTATAACAATCAACATTTACATTTCCTGTAACCAGTTTCTTAGCTATGTAAAATGACAGCTTGGGGTTACTTTGTTTTACACGACACTGTTCCCTCTCGAGGCCTCGACTGACCGTTCCAGACCGCTGCTCGACTAATAGTAGGAATTATTCAGCATGATCAAATCCCTGTGTATATGTTCCAGAATAAACTGGATATAAATGGACATGCAATTATTCTCCAATTTGCACAAATCGTTTGATGGAATTTCTAATAAATGGACACGCAAATAGTCGATAATTTTTCTGAAATTGTTTTGATTGGATTTCGTGGAACAGTTAAGTGCTTCAGCAGTGTGGGCATATATAGCAGTCCCTTATTTTTATACAAACTGATAGATTTTGCACATTACAGTTTTTGGTGGTGTTGCGAAAGGATTGTATTTCTTAATATGGACTTGTCTACAGATGGGAATTAGTGGCTTCACCGACTTAAAATGTGCGGGTTTGGAAGAGCTGTTGTTAATTGCTGCACATATGTTCCTACACATGCGGTCAAGAGTTCAACTGTCAATTGTTTCACAATAGAAGTTCAGCACAAATGTGCAACAGTACTGTCAATAAGAGAGTATGTACATGTACGGGGTTTAATGTCCCTTTTAACAATCTTTCAATCGTATCTTGACAGTGTCTACTTGTAGCAGTAAGCTCAAAGCTAATTAACTTTATAGTGCTGCCACACTGGAATACCAACGCCGCAGACACATACATGCTTCACCATCCAATCACATTTATACGGACACCGGACCAACCAGTCCTAGAACTACCCTTTGTATGATAAAATACGATAAAGGCCAAGCAATTTAAGGGAGCTACTAGTACCCTTTTCATGAAGTCCTTTGTCTGACCAGGTCGAAGATTAAACTCCAGACCTCCGAATGCAAGGAGTATACTACCACTATTGTCAGACATATTTAGTGGTAAATAAAAATGCCTTACTTTTCAAAATTGGTTGAGAAATAAAAAAAATGCTTCCACGAAAGCTGTTTTTGATGGAGCTTTTTGAATGCAGCATGAAAAATTTGAATTTCTTTCTTTTTTTTAGTATTTTTATCCAGTTTTAAATGGTTGAATATTCGTAAATTAAGACAACCTGAAAGTTATATAGCAAAATATGAAGGCAAACTGAAGTTATTTGAAATTTCTTAATTTTCTTGTCCCACCAACAAGGCATTTACATGGGAAAAGTCCCATCAAAAATTCATTTGGGTTGTAAAATATTTATTTCTCAAACAATTTTCAAAACAACGGTAATGACATATAACTGAAGCTAGTATAATTTAAATTGCTCAAGCTACTGCAGAAAAACCTTTGGCTGAAACAAGCGCCCCAAACAATAGGTCATGCTGTGTGTCAATAAGAGAGATATGCCCACAAATCACATCCTTGAAACTTGGACCCATTTAGCATGTTGTAACTAGAATTCTTCAAGATCCTCTGTTCTCATGCTTTTCATGTAATCAGTTACAAAACACTGGTATTATAGACGCAGAGTGTCTGTAGAGCAGTCAGACTGTCACAATCAATAGCAATTTACACAGTCATCAGTGTGATCAAGAAACAAATGTCTGCTAGTAATGAAGCAAGAAATTGTCATTCATTATAAATCCAAGGTATGACAGATATTGGGGGTGATGGTTCATTAGTAAGCACAAATTATCCTGAAGACATAATTATGTACCTGACAAACCCTCGGCGAGCCTGATCTAAGCATTAGCCGTCTATATCTATTTGTGATAATATTTGTCATGTGCAGTGTTCAACATAGTTTTGCACTTTGCACAAATTGTCAAGGTTACAAAAAAGTTCCTCCGTTAGTATGAATTTTACAGATTGGTTGAATGGTGTTTTATGTCATTTTCAGCACATTTTAGGCTAAACATGACGGTCATTTTTTTTGTGATTGAGGCAGATCACCCACTTTTTTCTAGGTAGAACCAGTATCTCCCACCATCCATATAAGAATCAACACTTTCTCACTTACAAGCCGAGCTCCCAGTGGGATTCAAATCCTCAGCGGTGAGAGGCGAGGCGACTATCATTACAGCCTCTGGGATATCACCTGTTATGTTTCTGTTGTTTCATGAAGATTCCCAAAGTAGTTTATGAGCAGCAATTCTGTTTTTTTCTGTATAAGCCTTGTATCAACAAAGACGGCCGTGGTGGCCATCTTGGAAGTCCGATCTCAATCAATTTTAGTTTGGACCTCACCCGTGCAATACTGTTTTTTCTTTTTTTGGTGTGTCCTTAGGCAAAACACTTCCCTAAGTCTCCCGACTCTCGTCCATCAGATTGGGAATTAAATCCTATCACGTTCAGATTCTGTTTATAGCAGTCTATTTTCAGAGGTTAAAAAAACATAGTCTAAGAAATCTTTTTTCATACTAACAGCAGGCCATGGTTCCTGGATTTCTCTGGGATGCCTCATAATATTTACATTCTGTTGAGAAAAAAAAAGCACCCAACTTTATATAACCTTGCAGTGCTGACTGTGCACTCATCTAGTGTACATCAATAGAAAATGTCTCTGACAATTTTAATACATTGACAATATTTATCTTTCTTACACTTATTTATCATTACCAACCTCCCAAGGCACGTTATATAGTTGGTACTATATATAACAATGGGGAAAATAATGCAATTGTAACGCCTGATTCCCAAATTGTCCACGTTTAAGTGGTAGTGAATGACAACTTCATCAAAAATTCTTAAACATCAGAAAATTTGTTGACAAGTTGTAAACAATTCATTTCAAAAAATGTGTTAGGTGTTTTAAGAGATGGGGATGACTGAAGCTTCGATGATTGAAGCTCCAGCCCTAATCTGCTCATGATCTTGTTGTATCAACATAAAACTGCCCATGTTGTTTTTACACCCTTAAAATTATCATAAAAAGGGAATGAAATGGAGTAATATCACCTTTAAATGTTGTTTTATTTCTGTTTTATGACACTTTCTCTTCTTGGGTTACACCCAGGCAGGGTTAGAGTTGGTCAGCCATCAATTCTAGATTTATGCATGGATCTTTATTCATTACCTCTATGAGTATTAAGCCATCAAATCCAGCTGTATGGATGCTTGTGTGTGTCCCTAGGGTTAATAGTTCCCCCTACTCCTATACTGACACAGTTAATGGGGAGGGGATATCTTATTTTATTTACAACTTGAGGACAACAGAAGAACATATATTATATACTTTGTGAAAATTTCAAACTAAGATGAACATGATTTCATTTCTTTTTATCGTCAATATTTGTGAGCTTTAATTCTGACTATACTTCAGTAAATCTAAAGTAAGGCCAAATAAAACAATAAATGAAGTTCTAGTTCCTGACGGTCCCTATCAACCTTTGCGACCCTATATTTTGGCCTAGAGGAAATATAATCCAGATATCTGATGTAAATATTATATAAATATGTAACTCAAGTATTAATCATAAACAGGGCTATTGCTAGTAGTTGTGAAAAAAACGACAAAAATAAAAAAATAAAAAATAAAAATCAGGAATCTCGCATATGTTTTTATGTGGCCTAACAGAAAAATGTACATGCTGTGTTCTTCTTGAGACTCACTCAGTCTTCATTCAACACCTGAATCTCAAGGGCCCACACAAAAACCCCGAGAATCAAATTTTACAAATGGATGTTATTCCAGGATGGTGGTGTGGCGCTAATATCTCTCCTGCAACAGTTTCCAATATTTCCATATTACCAATATCAAATTATCCGACCAGACATTGAGGACAAGATCAGTCTGATCATAAATCGTCGAAAGCAACAAAGGGGTACGACTTTTCCGCTTCCCAAAATGATATCTGCCTCTTCGATCCCATTTTACAAAATGTTTTTCTGTCACTTTCCAACTCCATGCAATACTGCTATTTATGTGGCAGGTTTTCAAACCAGGTTTCAACCAGTTCATCTCACTATATTTATCATTATATAAACAAGGCTTTATCCTATACCTCTTTGGGAGATTATTCTTTTGGGATGGCAGTATGTAATGAAAACTGAGACAAAACACTGAGCTGATATGGATTTTCGCTGAGACTGAGACAAAATCTACAAAAGGATAAATAAAGGCTTCCTTGCCGATTGTTCGACATAAGTTTTATAGTTTTTTTATAAAATTGCTTTTAAACACGTTTTGAGGAGATGATGCGAAATAATGGAAAGAAGTTTTGTTTTGTGTTAATTTCTCAAACAAAGCGATGGTTATGTAACTTATGTGATGGTCCAGGATCATACACAAGCTTTCAGCCTCTTGAGGCTCTATTATTTATTTCCTGATAAAACCATTTTCTTTTCAAACAGACAGATGAAAGGAAATGTCAGTTTGCTATCAATGATAATTAAACAAGATTCTGTTCATTTTTTTATATTCAAAAATCTTTCCACTTTTACAAAATGACTTCCCAACTCTTCAAATACCGGCTATTTATACAGCAGGCTTTCAAACCAGGTTTCAACCTGCACATCTCACCCTGTCTCAGATCATTGTATAAACGAGTCTTTTTCCTTATATCTTTTTGGGAGATTATTCTTTTGGAACGGCAGTATGCAACGAAAACTGAGGAAAATAATTATAAAAGATAATGTTGTGTTGTTTTTTTAACTCTTTTCATTGGTCTCCGAAACAAAAACACTTTGAGCTGATATGGATTTTCACTTGACTGAGACAAATCTACAAACGGATAAATAATTGTCTTCCTTGCTAATTGTTCAACGTAAGTTTACTTAACCCTTAATTGCTACATATATATAATGGACTGTTTTTTCTTTAAATTAAGACCATTACATATGTGACAAAGGGGTGTTTTGGGGGGGAAATGACTGATCAGCAGACATTGTAAACCCTTATCAACCTGCAAGTTACTCGATGATACAAAATAATGGAAAGAAGTTTGTTTTGTGTTAATTTCTCGAACTCCGTGATGGTTATGTAACTTATGTGATGGTCCGAGACCAAAGGCAAGCTTTCAGCCTCTTGAGGCTCTATTATATATTTCCTGATAAAACAATTTTCTTTTCAGACAGACAGATAAAAGGAAAGGTTTGCTATCAATGATCATTAAACAAGATTTTGTTTGTATTTTTTATTTTCAAAATCGTTTCGTCCATTTTTTTATGTGTTCATCTATTTGTTATTGGGTAACTAGTAATTATAGTGTTTTCATTTACGGAGTTTTATTACATTATTTGATAGACAATATAGATTGATACTGTTACAGACATGCTGGACATCACTCAAAATTTATCATATAATAATTACAAAGCAATGACTGGATCACTCAAAATATATATCACATTACAAAGCAATGACTGGATCACTCAATCAAAATACAAAGCTTGAAAAAGCCAATCTCTCAAACTAACATATTCCCTGACTTCCTCGTTTATGTTATGGAGTCTTGATCATACAAATAAATCCTGGCCTATTTACTATTATGATTTAGAGAGCATCAGTCAAACCAGACACCCGACTGCAAAAACAAATTACCGTATTATGAGATTTAAACCATTTCAATATAAAAATAATTCCGAATTATGCATACGATTTAAAGTGCAGATACTTATTTTCAAGGAGAATAGAATGAAATTAATATACTGAGGGAAAAAAGTTTAGCATGTTTTTTAGATGAAATAATACTGTATACAAGATATACTGATATTTTGGGACTTTACGGGTTTGACCCCTACGTTCATTTATTCGTTACGTCATTAAGATGTTCGACTGTTAGTGATGTGTGTTTAATAAAATACTTGTCTTATAATGGCAATAGTTTCTGGATTTTATAACCAAAAATGTATTATTTCCAGGGTGCAACAAAAACTTGCTAAACTTTTTTCTCTCAGTATATGATTTAAATTTCAATTATGTATGATTTGAAGGGCTAACCCAAAATTCAGGATTTGATTTAAAAACATTTCAATACTATAAAAAAAAAAAATTAAGTCCATATACATTTTACTGAGGGTTTCAAATTAGGACACTTCCTTTCAAGTATAAATTCTATAGCCGACAAGGTTCTTTTTATATTCAAATGGGAAGTTGACAATATCTGTGATGATCTGGCAAACTGTGACATAAGATGTATCCATCCATTTCACTTGGGCGTCAAACCTAACCGCAATAAAACGATATTGTCCCTTATGATCGGACCATAAATGTGATTATTAAAGGGTTTACGACAAGGGTTGAAAATAAGACGCTTACAAAATAAGGCGCTTACAATATTTTGGTTTTGTCAGAAATTTAATGTCTTTAACTTGGAATAGTCACCGATTAACTTTTACCTTCCAATTAAATATATTTCTGAGAAGATTTAACATTACTTTTGTTTTTGAAAAACTTCTCAGAATTGTATTTAATTGGAAGGTACAAGTTAATCGGCGACTATTCCAAAATAAATTTAAGACACTGAATTTCTGACAAAACCAAAATATTGTACGTGTCTTACGGACTCATTTATATGAGTTTCAACCAAGCAAGCACATTTAGCATACATTACTTAGTATTATTAAATAAAAAATTCAACCAAGCGCAGCTAGTATGCATTCAACCAAGCATACGTTTAATGGACAATTACCGTACATATTGCTAGCATTTGGCGTTACTTTTATTATTGTTACTATAATTGTAAAAGAAATAGGACTAAAACAGCATAAAAGTAGCACTTGATGAATAAGGGTGACAATAGGACATTTAGAACTGTTGGCACTTGCAAAATCTATCTTAAAACTTTTGAATATTTTTAGTGTATCCTATTGTCACACAAAGACGATAAAGGAGGAATTTCATCGATTTTCAAATAATTGCTTTTATGGAAGCAACACTTTTATCCCTATATTTTTAAGTCATAAAATGTAGGTTTCCGCTGATCGCTTTCTCAGAAACGCAGCAGACGGAAACACTTTGTCACTATTATGTGGAACAAATTAAATTAATTGCTTATACCAGGCTGCCAAGTCTGCGACAATTGAGATGCCAGAAAGGTTCACTTGCTTTACAATCCTTGTCAGACATAGTCGCTCAGAATTTGATCTAAATTATAGGAAACTATCTTGTCTTTAAAAACGAGATGTTTCACACAACTACTAGGTAATTTAGAATTGACAAGGAAGCCTCGGTACATGTACGTGTTTTGTTTCATTTGTTTGTATGGTGTTTAACGTCATTTTCAACACATGTAAGTTTATAAATGAGGGTCGATTTTTTGTGGTGCAGGCAGACCACCCGCTTTTCCTGGGTAGAACCAGTACTGTACACATCCCGCCATCCGTAAGAATCAACATTTCTTCACTTACAAGTAGAGCTCCCAGTGGGATTCGAACCCGCAGCGGTGAGAGGGGAAGGTTTTACAATGCAACGGCCAGGGAGACGATCTATGGGGTTAAATGTCACGTTTAACAACCTTTCAGTCAAATGATGAGGGTGTCTACTTAAAAGTAGCAGTGAGCTTAATGCTCAACCTCATAGTCGCGGCTGCCACACTGGAATACCACGCGGTAGACACACGGCACGATACTCCACCCAGTCACAGTATACCTACACCAGTGCTGCCACACTGGAATACCACGCAGTAGACACAAGGCACGATACTCCACCCAGTCACAGTATACCAACACCAGTGCTGCCACACTGGAATACCACGCGGTAGACACAAGGCACGATACTCCACCCAGTCACAGTATACCAACACCAGTGCTGCCACACTGGAATACCACGCGGTAGACACAAGGCACATTACTCCACCCAGTCACAGTATACCGACACCAGTGCTGCCACACTGGAATACCACGCGGTAGACACAAGGCACGATACTCCACCCAGTCACAGTTTATTATACCGACACCAGTGCTGCCACACTGAAATACCACGCGGTAGACACAAGGCACGATACTGACCACCCAGTCACAGTATACCGACACCAGTGCTGCCACACTGGAATACCACGCGGTAGACACAAGGCACATTACTCCACCCAGTCACAGTATACCGACACCAGTGCTGCCACACTGGAATACCACGCGGTAGACACAAGGCACATTACTCCACCCAGTCACAGTATACCGACACCAGTGCTGCCACACTGGAATACCACGTGGTTGACACAAGGCACGATACTCCACCCAGTCACAGTATACCGACACCAGTGCTGCCACACTGGAATACCACGCGGTAGAAACAAGGCACATTACTCCACCCAGTCACAGTATACCGACACCAGTGCTGCCACACTGGAATACCACGTGGTTGACACAAGGCACGATACTCCACCCAGTCACAGTATACCAACACCAGTGCTGCCACACTGGAATACCACGCGGTAGACACAAGGCACGATACACCACCCAGTCACAGTATACCGACACCAGTGCTGCCACACTGGAATACCACGCGGTAGACACAAGGCACGATACTGACCACCCAGTCACAGTATACCGACACCAGTGCTGCCACACTGGAATACCACGCGGTAGAAACAAAGCACGATACTCCACCCAGTCACAGTATTGACACACAGTTGACCAGTCCTAAAACTACCCTGTGCGAGCTGAGTGTCAAGAAAGGGAGCTACTTGTATGATTTTAATAAAGACTTTGTAATGGCCAAGCTGGGGATTAAACCCCGCGACCATCTACATGCAAGGCAGACGCTCTGCCATTAGACCAGCACAGCTGCAGTCAGGAGACCTGATGCAGAAATGAAAATGTGCAATAATAGCTTTTTAAAATGTCAATTTTTTGATGTTTGATCTCGTTTCTTGTGACCGATATATGGCATCTTAAATATGCTGGTAGATGCACTCGTTATATATATTTACACCTTCTGAGCCACCAAGGTAGGTACTCAAAGGTAAATTTAAACACCTATCTGACATTTCCAAGCTGAAAAACTAATCATGGAAACATGTTCAGTTCACGTATCTGACGTTTCCTCCTGACAGTGTCAGTTTATGAAATCATGTAGAGATTTAGATAGTCATTGGGAACATGTTCCTCTTCCTTCTTCCTTAATCAGGGGAGCCACGTGAACATGGGTGCTACTTGATTACATTACCATCCATGTTATGTCAATCATCCCCTCGCATTGTCTGAAGGTGCCAAGTTAGAACGTTGTGTGAAAACAGGTTGCATCAAGGATTTTAATCAAACAGTTGCAGAATTGTCTAATTAAAACAGAATTAGACTAAACAATGAAACGTCAGTTGAAGCAATTTTAAATGATACAAAGAAAGAGGAATAAACAAAATTAGATCAGAATACAGAACTGGCAATGATCCAGCATGGGTTGAAAAACTGCACTCATTCCCATAACCCCCAACCCCACCTCTACCACTATATGTTCAATCAGAGAGGTTGGGCATTTTCTTTGCTTATGAACCTCCAGAATGAGGTGGAGAAATCAGACAATATTTATCTCACTTCCTTCTGACATAGCTTTCTTGGACTTGAATTGAATGTTGTTTAATGGCTCATCAACACAGTATCAGTTATTTAGAGCCGACCCAGAGGGAGGGGAAGGATATATAGGAATCCGGGAACCTGCCCAGGCTTATTATCGAATAGATTCCTATGGTTCTTTAAAAATTCGCCGCGCTACCGACTGCGCCACGCCAGCCCTCTTTCTTGGACTTGAGTAATATGTCACATGACAACTGCAGGGATGGAAACTAACTTTTAAAGCTTGGTTGCCCAAACGGGCAACCATCTTCTGGATTTTGGTTGCCCAGCTGAAAATGTATGAGCCCAGATTTTCTGTATTTTTCTTTTCGACACACAAACTGTAACAAACACATTAACAAACATGATTTTAACAAATTTAATCTCTTTCATTAAAACACAAAAGACGCTTGAAAACTGCATGCTCATCAATGTCAGACTCATAATCATTATCAGAGTCCCCAGAGTCTGAATAACACTCTCCACACTCTTCTGGTAGAACAGGTTCATCAACTTGCTCAGATGCACCTTCAGTACCACTAATGGGACTGTCATTGTCATCCACATGCTGACTGTCATTGTCATCCACAATTTCAACTTCATAATTATGGACAGGCTCCGAAGATTTAATATTGTCCTTGTAATTTGGTCTCCGCATGCGAGACCCACTTGTGTTCCAGTGGTTTATAGCACTTGTTGGGTCAAACTGTTCTATGGATGGAGCTGCTAGCTTGATACACAATAGGTTATTTAACACAGGTTGTGACAATCGGGTACGTAATCTGGTTTTGATTAATTTTAGTTGAGAAAACCCTCTTTCAGCCTCAGCACTTGAAGGGGAAAGTGTCATGATGAGGTCCATCACTGGCAGGATGTTGGAGAATTTCTGGGACATGACTTCATTCACTGTTGTCCAACTGCATGGTAGCTTGTTGGTGCTGAAAGAATGAAATAAGTTATCTATGAAATAGTAATACACAGTCACAAGCATAAAACTGACTGTGACATAAAGCATTCTGCCAATTTAGACAAAGTGTTCAATTATAGGAAAATTATTTATGCTAAATGCTATTAACCATGTAACTTATTAAACATTATGTTAAAATGTTTAATGTGATTGTCTACAAGGTATCTCACCTGAGGAGTTCTTTTTTCAACATGGTCCATTCTATTTCAGCTTCATCTGGTTTTACTCCAGCTTTGACAAGTGTGGGCTCAAAGTGTTCTAGCAACATCTGAAGCTCCTGGTCACCATAGTCTGAAGGGACAGAAATGTATTAAACAAATGTTTACGATACAATATTGAAGTTTTTTTTTAGAGTACTCACTACTGTCAGTACAGTATGGTATGTTATCAAATAATTTGAAGATTGTCTTAGTTTTTATTGTTTTAGTTTTATTAAACTGGAGCTATCTTTAAATAAAAAAATCATTAAGATGATCTGGAATTCTGTTTTACTTAAATTTAAGATTTAAAGAATGTGAAACCATTCAAACTACAGGCGTACAATTTTGATATTATTAAATGAACTGGAACTGGAAGCTGGAACATATAATCTGCTGCAACTTCTGCACATCAAAATAAAACAAAAAGGCTAGAATTTAGAATCTGTCCACACCTAATGTTTGCTACTTATTTAGGGTTTTAGAACCTGAATGGGGTTAGGGTTCGGGTTAGAGCTCCTGCTTGGGGTCAGGGTAAGGGTTTGGTATAGGGTTTGAGCTGGGTTAGGGTTAGATCACATGATTGGTTTGGGTTAGGGTTAGTGGACAGATTCTAAATGTGCTCCAACAAAAACAAATGTGCAAAAATCACATGCTAAATAGAACACAAACAAAGAACTTGAACATGAAACATTCAACTGTATTGAACCATTCAAAACCTTTCAGATTATCCCAAGATTTAGGCCATTGGCTCATGTCAGCTATTCTGGTTGCATGAACAACACCAGGACTAGAGAATTCGGAGAACCTTTTCTCCATAGCTTTGGCAATAAGTGGGGTCATGTGCTTCCTAGCACTTACAAATTCTGCATCTGAACCTTTCAAACCACTGACAGCAGCTTGCTGGGATACCTTTCTCAGATTAGGGCCATCACTGTAAAGAGGTTAATATCAATTCAAATTGCCTACCTCATAGAAACACTTTTTAGGCCCACAAAACTGATTTAAGTGAAATAATTTCCTAGAAATATCAGGGAATGGGATACTAGTATGATATCCATGGTAATATCAAGTTTTCAATCATTCCTTTTCATTACTTTGGTACTGATGAGCAGCAAACAGCATGGAACCTGAACAGCGTGCCAGTTACTCACAGGCCTGTTCTGGTTTATTAATGCCGTTTGCCTAGGTAATTATTCTGAAGGTTCTATGACATAAGTGGTTAATCAAAGGAGAATCAAGATTATCAGGTTTTAGCAAATATATTACTTATACATATTTTTAAAACCAGTTGCAATTCAATTACCTGTCTGTGTACTTATTGATGACATCAATAGTGGAAGAGAGCTCTGTGTGCTGAACTCCTAGAACAGCCTGTCTGTCCTGAAGCAATCTAGACAACCGTCTTAGAGGAGTAAGAGCATCCAGCAGGTAGTACAAGAAGTAGACAATGCTTTTGGACTGCAACAGCTTCAGGAATGCTCGAGCTTTGGCCTTGGCGACACCGCTGACTTTCTCTGATGTCTGGATCATCTGAAATAGTCAGAAATACATTTTATAAAGTGTGTTTTAAGAATGTGTATTTAATTAAAAATAATGTTGAGAATGACTTGAAGTTTTATTTTATTTTAGTAAATTTCTTAATAAAAAATACCATAGCTAGATTGTTTTACATTAATACAATATTAACTTTCCTGACAGTTAACAAAAAAAAAAATTCTGCTCATGTGCGAACTGATTCGAATCATCATTATCATCATCAACAACAAGTAACGATATCTATGATTTTTTACAATACAATATTAACTTAACCTGACATTTAACAAATAGATTACCTGCTCAAGATGTGCAACAATGAACCTGTATGCACCAACAATGTTTGTGACTGCTCTCAAGGTGTGCGCTATCCATCGAGTCCCTCCAACACGTACAGGCATCAATAAGTCACCATCGTCCTTTTGCCTCAACGCTTCGAAACTTCTCTTTAACATAGACCGATTCAAACTGCTTTTATGGTAGAACAAGTAGAGTCCTAGCAATAATGTGTCAACAGTCTTCACATACAAATTGACAGATTTTGACATGTCCTTGAGTGACAGTTCTAGCCGGTGAGCCATACAATGAATTGTTATTAATGATGGCTGTTCTCTCTGTAACAGTGCACCAACACCAGCTCTACAACCTAACATGACACTGGCACCATCACATGCTAATGCCACTAGCTTTGGGGAAAAGTCATGCCACTGTAATTGCATATTTTCACATAATTGTTTTACTCCCCCAACAAGGCTTGGTGCATCTGCTTTCTCAGGTTTATGGACCCCTAACAAATATGTGTTAATTTGACCAGCCCTAGCAGTTCTGCAGTACCACATCTCCTGCTCTTGCACTCCAGAATCTGTGCTTCCATCACCTATCAAACATATGAAGCTACAGTTGGACAGTTCATCTGCTATCTTGTGACATTCAGTTTCTGCGATCGCCTTTACAAACACTTGTGCAGATTTGTGATTTCTGTAGGTTTCACCTACTTCAAGCCCTTTCATGTCATCTAAATTACACATCCATGTGAAATCAGTTAATGGCCTGTTGTTAATGACTAATGCATGGCATGTCCTGAACATATGTGTAAGTTTTTGGAAGACTGCTGCATTCAATTTTTGAAGTGTTTTGGCAGCTGTGGAGACATACTTAGGTTTAGATTTTGCCATTTCAATACTCGCCGCCCGCTTATGGTTATCCGCGTCTTCGTGTTTTTTTATACTGTCAATTTTCATGGAGGTACACCCCGAAACAAACGAATTTTGAAGACTTTGCGAAATGCAATATTGGCATTGCATACCGCTCGCCGTATTTTTTAACCATGGCCTGTTCTCTGTCCATCCCGACTGAAATTCACGTTTACGTTTAGATTTCTCGTACTCCTGATTGTATTTCCTTTTTTCACCTGGATTGGGGCCTTTACTTGGGCGATCAACGTTATCTAAGTATCGCCACATTGTTATTGTCACGACACGACGGGCGCAGCCATATTGTAAAGAAAAATACGTAACGAACGATTTCATTGGCTGCTGGTCGATAACTGGTTGTATGAAGCAATTTCATTGGCTGCGGTCAAAAAATGCGAGACGGGTAAACGCATTTACGAATAATGCCGAGGAAATCGACTTTAGCTTGTCGAAAAAGCTAGTCGCCCGGGCGGACTACCGACTTATGAAATCTACTCGCCCAGCATGAAATTTAGTCGCCCCGGGCGAACGGGCAACCGTTAGTTTCCATCCCTGCAACTGTATCCACTCAGCCACTAGGCAAACCAAATATTTGTCCATCTCCACCACACCATCATCACACCTGTAGCACATTACAACAGTCAGCATGCTGGAACAATCAGAAATACCACTGGGGTAATCACAGATATACATACAACCTTGCTACATTGTTCTGTATCAATACTTCAAATGCTCAAATCAGGCAGAAATCAGGCTCAGGAAAAGGGAAGTGAATATTGGCGGCGATGATATTGACAACAATGACGATGATGATGATGATGATGATGATGATGTAGACCATGATGATGACTACTACAATAATGTTGGTGAGCAGCAGCAGCTGCAGGTGATAATGACAACAGAGATGATGATGACGATGACGCCGTCGCCGACGACAATGACGATGACAATACTTATGATAATGACAGTGATAAGATTTAAATGATTTACTTCAACAGAATTAAAAAAATAAAAAAATCTGCAAACCAAAGCAGATATTTTTTTTGTTGAATTCCTGAATGATAAATGCCTACGTCCAGATGCAGGCCTGTTCATCAAGCAACTGTGCTATTTCATTAAAGCATGATGGACAACAAAAAAAAGTACAACAGAGTAACAGGATGTGAATGAAACAATGTTCAACATTCTTCCCTCACACCTGCCAGACATCAAAGGCGCGGAATGATTGTTCACACAGGTAATTCTCAGATAATGAAGGCAGGAGAGAAACATTTGGTATGTGTTTCCTACATTCCCCTAGAAGTTGTCTGTCAACACAACTCATTGGTTTGAAACACAGCAATAAACACATTAGCCTTACACTAGCTTGCCTATAGTTAACACAACGATAAACACCAGATCATGCTGAGCTAGAATGTTTGCTATGGCTGCTGCTTGAAAGCTTGGTTGAGGAGTGATGTTCGCCACTCTCAGTTACTACAAGTCGAGCTCCCAGTGGGGTTTGAACCTGCAGCGGTGAGAGGGGAGAAGGTTTCAAGTTTGGCACCATCTTTACCATCCCGGACATTGATGCACTGTGGGCTTGCAAGCTTATTAACGTATTAACATGTTTATGTTCCGAAGACATTATTTTAAACAACTGCAACAGTTACAGTTAAAAAACATTTAAAAAAAAAAGTAACATAGAAATAATTGATACTCAAATCTAAAATTTGAGAAGTAATTAGCCAATAATTGAATTGAAGTTGTATTTTTAGTTGTAATATTTCAAGTACGGTAAAAGTAATCGACAATACTTGAATAGTTTCCAAATTATCTGCTGGAAACAAGTCTAGAGATAAAAGATACTTGTTGTAGTAGAGATCCTGCTAGGTGCTGAGCTGTGTTAAAATCAGTCTGGCTCAAAGATATAAAAAATACTGAAAATGTTCGTAAAAAAATTAAAAATTAGAAATACATCACCATTAAAATGTTGAAGACGATAAAAAACCTGACGGGATGACAGACTGCGTAGACGGGATCAACAAGAAATGTGACAATCTGAGACATCGATATCCAAGGCACCATCTACATTCCTATGGCGGGCTAGATGGGAAGGTATATGCATCATTTAAGCACAAACAATTGGCAAATGTCATATTGCAGAGAGTAATATATTATTCTTTCCTTGACTTATTCTATTTGTAATGGAAAGAAATAATTTGCCGACTAAAACACAAGTCAAAACATACATATGCATAACAATATTATTTATTCATATAAAAACTGCTAGAATCTAGCTTTTTTAAGGAAGGCATAATCATTGTAGTTTCCAGATGATTCTACCCACTTGTTCAAAACATGAACATATCAGATATACATTCATTTCTTCTATTTGATTACTTTTGTGCACGGGCATCAACATTATTGGGTGAGGCAACAATTTAAATTTATACCTATCATACTAAAAACGATTTCCATAGTTTTGACTCAATTTGGACCAATTATGTAAGGCCAATATTCTTTTTATTTATTCTTTTACCAAGTTTTCAGTTCAACGTTTGTGTTGACCATTTTTCACATTTACATCTTAATTACAACCGTTGAAGTGTACGAACATTAACGGACGCATTAATGGACATAGACCTGCGGAACAATTATGACATGTACATAAAACGTAGGTACACGTGTAGATAGGCCCATTTGAAGGTGATGAAGTGCTACCTCAGCAATTTGGTTACCTCACTAATTGGTGCGTTGACAGCTACATGAATGAAACGAGATGGCTATACCGGGCTGTGACATATTTACGTACATCTAACACACATCTACCATAGATCGCTATCGCCATATAACATAGATCACAAGCTTGATAGCCATCGAAAAACCGGCCATAATCACTAAGTAAACATCATTAACATCATATTGTATACCCATTAATGGGCACAATTTAGGAAAAGTAGTCCATACATACTGGATAGGTATTGATGTGGCCCTAATTGATCAGTTATGTCACAAAGAAAATGTTTACAAACATTTCAATTAATTGTGTGTAAGCAAAACTTACATTAAATTTAACTGTTTGATAAAGGAAGATATCAATGAACACCCAGAAGCAAGTTTTCAAAACTGTCATTTTTTATTAATCAGACAATTGCGAAATTATGGGTTCACTTAGCGACACACTATAATGCTCTTTCATTTTAGATGTTGACTGGGGGTTAAAAACACAACATAATAAAAGATTACAGCTCAATGCTAAATATGTTTGTGTATTTTTACATTTTTAAGGGATACATGACAATTGTGTGGATGTCGAAAAGCTCTGCCTAGTACTAAGCTAAAAATCTTCTCTGTTTTCCTAAATTAAAAACTTGCACCATTGGGAAATGGCTAGAGCTCACACTCTTTGAAATAAATTTTCCCCTATATTAATAAATGAAATGGGGTTTTATATATTGTTAATCAAAGGAAGATGAAATGAAAGATGAAATTTTCCATCAAACAAGCCTCCTCTGCCAAGGAGCGAACGCCGCCACGCCAGGCAGAAGTCTGTAGCTCCAATGAATCCTACATCGAATATTGACACGTACACCATTTGATGCATCCAGCGACAACTCATACAATATTCTGGCAGTCTGTCACTGCGAAATTGAACCCATCATATTCATTAGCAGAACAAATATTGGACTGTGTCACTGTCACTTACTCTATTCCATACTAATGTCACCCTGATCTTCTCTAAGCTTGGCATTAATAACCTGACCAGTCTAAATCATGCTGTCATAAGGAAGGTTGACACAAAGCTGGAGATCTTGACAGCAATCTCCCAACCGGACTAATTAAAGATGCTAATGCTGTAATTAATTTAGTTTTGTTATATAACCAGCTAAAGCAGCCATGACCTTTGACCTTTTCGATTGGTGGATTCAGAAGTTCCGATACACATACCGGTAAATCTTTTTCACAAATTGTAAACACAATAAAAAAAAAAAATTAAACATTTTTGTTTGTATGGTGTTTTACGTCAACACATGTAAGGTTAATTATGACGGTTGATTTTTGTGGTGGAGGCAGACCACACATTTTTCCTGGGTAGAACCAGTACTGTACACCTCCCACCATCCTTAAGAATCGATGCTTCTTCAATTACAACTTAATAAAGGGTATTAAATAGTCTTTTGTTTTCTTTTGTCTAGAACTATATACTGTTTGTGTACCAAGTTTGTTAATAAGAGCTAGTTTAAAAGCATCATCATTCTTTTTATATCATAAACATTTTATTTTCTCCTCATTCTTTTTATATGCGTATCACCAAAATAGTAAACTTTTACCTTAATAAGAGTACAGAGTATCAGAGTAATCCTACAATACACTGTACATAGGTTTTTTAAATGAAAAATAAAGCAAGACGTTATTTGCTTGAAAATTACAGCTGGCACTCTAAATTTTAATAATGAAAACCGAACACACAACTTATCTTAATAAGGACCGTGCCGTATATGTTACAATATTGATGAGTTTCTATCACAATGACTGGTCACATGACAATATCGCGGCATGATTTTGGGATATTTTCGTTGTAATCGTCCTTGTAGGGATGCTGTTTCATTAACTTCTAAGAGTTTTCCCTAATTACACTGTCACTCTGACCAGTGGTCAAGCTACCGATGACCAGCGGTCAAGCTTCCAATGCATTAATTATATTAATAGGAATCTTTAATCAACTTAGAGAATTGAAATCTGCCAATGTATGACAATGTTTGCTCATCGTTTCTAAAGATATTCAAATTTTATATTCCCAGATGAATAACTGCGCCAAGTACTATAATATACCCTAATATTGTTTTGTCTGCGGCATCTTCCATTATAAGGCTGAGTCTGTAGATATTGACCTATAAAGATACTGTAAACCCCCTTCAAGAAACTCTCTCTCCAAACTCTTGATGACTGTATACAACTACAAGATACTCTAAACCTCCCTGTAATTGCACCAACCCTAGTGTTGCGAATCAGCTGAAAAATCATGATCGATCATCAGAATATTTAACTAACCGATGATCGATCATTGATCGATTAAACTTGGCTGCTGTAAAAGACAAGTGTAAGCCTTCTTCAGACTATCATGAAGAAAAGAATCACATTTCATAAGTTCTGGTAATAAAGGAACTGAATGAAACTGACCAACATATATTTTAAAAAATAAGTTGTGATACCCACTATAAATATGTGATTACTTGTTGCAAGATTATAACTTATTTAATTGTATATTTTAGAGAATGAAATAAGCCATAATTTTCAACAACAGAGTAAAGTCGATCATGAAAAATTGTTATCGATTAATCAGATCAAAGGCATAACTGATCGATGATCGATCAAATCGATTAATCGGAACAACACTAAGTCCAACCCCCACATTTCTTCTATATTTTGTTTATTGAAATAGTATAGTATAAAAGAATGTTACAAAATTACATACTTTTTAATAAAAGAATTCAAGTTAGAGAGAAAATTAGATTCTCATTCTTCAAAAAACAATTCTGCTGGTTAAAAGTCATATGATATCACAAAAGGCATTGTAAATCCTTAGAAATCTACTATCCGAATCCATGAAACTATCAACAAGGGCCATTTACCCCACCCCTAGTGTCACAAAACCCTTGATCCTTGGTGACACAAGTCATTACTTGGCAGACCCTAATTTACGATTTCACACCACACTTCCCAATTTCCCTATTGCAACAATTCCCTAATACGGTTGTGACTCCGCGATGACTCAGAACGTTCATGGGTCAAATCATGGTTACTTGGATGCTTGCAAATGCATTTGTGACAATACCCGTATTCAGTAGCAATGACCTATTTTGCTATTAAAGTTCCCTATCATTTTACCAATCACACAATTACATCAATTAATGTAACTAAAGACAAACCACAAGATATTATCAGTGGTGTGGTAAGTAAGGCATACAGTGGTGATCAATTTGTACTGCAAACTGACTACAAAGCGGCCCTACAAAGAGCCACTTGTTGATGGTAGAGACGATCTTCAAGTCAATGGGTAGTCTACCTGAAGGAAATTTAACAGGTTCAAATACTTACAGATAACTAACAAATATCTCAAAATCTAGAGGGAACACCTACAAATATTAATAGTGTTTCAATTAAATCATTAGAAATCTCTAGATGCTGCAGTAGAATTGAACCTGAGTGCATCAGATGAGAAGCATATTTCACCAGGTAAAAAGAAGTAAAGGTTTACAGGAAAGATTTAAAATTTAATTAATATTATATTATATGTTCATTCCCAACTTTTTGACGCCAACTTCCAAAAGATTGGATGGACACAAGCATTTTAAGACCTGATTTAAATGTTTTAGTTTTTGCAGAATTAACTTTAAATCTTCTTTTTTTATCTATCAGAATAGCTCCACTTAAATCCTGCTGGCACCTAGAGGCTACAGACATCTCTTTAATTATCTTGTTTTTCACCCGCACACAATTTCGAGTGTTTGTGCTGTGCACTCCTGGATAAACCCGGAATTTAGGCGTCAAACATTTTAACCACCATGCTATTAACAGCTCAACTGCTGTGACCTTGATGGCTGTATCACCTTGCATTGCAAACAAAATCATTTAACCAGTGTGACCTTGAAAGTTGTATCACCTTGCATTGCAAACAAAATCCCATGTATGTGATCTTAAAACATTTTTTCAATTCTATGTTTTCGAAAATGTGGCAATCCTTTAAACCATGGCGCTAAACATAAACATCTACTGCGCAGATCGACTTCCACAAAAAGAGACTTCAACATTGTATTCATCACAAGTGTCTATGACGGATAAGGCAGCCTTCCCCGAGGGCAGGGCCAGGGATAAAGCTGGGATGAGACCAGCTGAGAGGTAGTATCTATGGAGGATATTTAAAGGCAGCCTTCACCGAGGGCAGGGCCAGGGATAAAGTAGGGATGAGACCCAGGGGCGGATCCAGGATTTCAGCTTAGGGGGGGCGTAAGATTTTGGTCAATTTTCGGGTCCGTTTGTAGCCTCATAAAACGGTTGCGGTAGTGCATTGATAGGGTAAAAACGTCCGTTTTCAAAGAAAAGGAGTTAACAATGTGTAAATTAAACCACTTATTAGCCATTTTGCGTCGAGCGAGCGAAAACAAATTGTTTTACTGAGGGCGTGCATCGAAATTGTTTGATATTTTATCTACAGTAACATGGACATCCATGTATGAATAAAAAAAGTACGTTTTCAAATAAATGGATTTAACAATGTGTTAATTAAACCACTCATTAGCCATTATGCGTCGAGCGAGCGAAGCGAGCGAAAACAAAAAATATACTATGGGCGTGCATCGAAATTGTTTGATATTTTATCTACAGTAACATGGACATACATGTATGAAAAAAAAGTCCGTTTTTAAATAAAAGGATTTAACAATGTGTTAATTAAACCACTCATTAGTCATTATGCATAGTGCGAGCGAAGCGAGCGAGAAATTTCTTTAAGCTGAGGGTGTGCATCGAAATTGTTTGATATTTTATCTACAGTAACATGGACATACATGTATGAATAAAAAAAAGTCCGTTTTCAAATAAAAGGATTTAACAATGTGTTAATTAAACCACTCATTAGCCATTATGCGTCGAGCGAGCGAAAAAAATAATTATACTGAGGGCGTGCATCGAAATTGTTTGATATTTTATCTACAGTAACATGGACATACATGTATGAATAAAAAAGTCCGTTTTCAAATAAAAGGATTTAACAATGTGTTAATTAAACCACTTATTAGTCATTGTGCGTAGAGCGAGCGAGAAAATTTTTTATACTGAGGGCGTGCATCGAAATTGTTTGATATTTTATCTACAGTAACATGGACATACATGTATGATCCAGAATTTTTGGGGGGGGGGGGGGGGGGGGGGGGGGGGCGCGCGCCGGGTGCGCCCCCCCCTGGATCCGCTAGTGAGACCAGCTGAGAGGTAGTATCTATGAAGGATAAGGCTGCCTTCCCCGAGGGCAGGGCCAGGGATAAAGTAGGGATGAGACCAGCTGAGAGGTAGTATCTATGACGGATAAGGCTGCCTTCCCCGAGGGCAGGGCCAGGGATAAAGCTGGGATGAGACCACCTGAGAGGTAGTATCTATGAAGGATAAGACAGCCTTCCCCGAGGGCAGGGCCAGGGATAAAGCTGGGATGAGACCAGCTGAGAGGTCATCATTTCAGCCTTGGACAAGGCCTTTAGAATGGAGAATCCCTGACTGAAATGCTCATCCCTAGGGTGAGATTTTCC